>CAIGRL010030791.1:0-10491 GCA_903798325.1 Fraxinus xanthoxyloides
CGCGAAATATTGAATCAAACGTTGTAGGAAAAATAAAGTTATAAAAAAGATATTGGAATGTGGTTGAAATTAAAAAGAAACATAAACAATCACGACTTTACGTTTCACAATTAATGTAAAGTTATTTTGGATATTTAAAATTTATCGACTGTATATTTGTCATGACCGCGCTTCAATATTTCCAACAAATTTTAAATCGCTTAAAACGTATATTTGTAACTTAAAATACTGAAAAAAAAACCGCTTAGACGACTTAGTCGAGTCGGGCCGAGCCAGAAATTCATTTGGCTTGCCTCGCAAACTGAACAAAAAAAAAAAAAAACGGCTTCGACGGCTAGGCCGAGCCGAACCAAAAAGCCATTCGGCTCGGCTCGCGGCTTATGAATAGTAGAGAGGGAAGTGACTCTTTTATTATAGGTAGATAAGGGAAATTTTCGTGATTTTATAGGGAGTCGTATCTTGGGTAGAAAAAGAAAGACAATTTACATCGAAGAACCAAAAATTCATCATTTGGGTCCGGATTTGAAAGTTTGAAGTGAAGATTTCCAGATTTTTTTCATATTTCTATGATTTGGGTGATAACTTCCTTTTATTTTCTATGTAATTCTTACATTAATATGCTTGGCTAAATTCAACTGTATTGGATGGATGACAAAACTCTTTGATTTTTAGTTTCTAATTCAAGACTTATTATTTTTAGTGTAATTCTTGCTTTGTGATTCCATAAACATGCATAATCATATTTTTAATGCTTGCATCAGGGCAATAAGTTGCTTATTCGTAGTGTTGGAAAATTCATGGTAGGTAGACCACTGTTTATAGAACACGTGAATAATAAATATTAGGAATAATATTTATGAAGTGTGCGATCATATGTGATAATCATATTCTTCAATAAATGTTTGTCATAGGAATGCGAACTAGGAATATGATCGTCTCGTGATAAACATATGTTTATTATATCTTGGAAAATAATAGTAAATAAAAGTGGAATTATCGATCGTCACAACTGAATGGATTGAATTAACTATCACAAGTTGAAATTGAAATTAAAAATTGATTAGCGGAGTTGGAAATCCAATGCATTTGTCATCTTTAATTTAAACCAATATTCATTGCTTTCGTAGTTGTAAAACATAGTTATATATAAACCGATCGTATTTTGTTACAATCACGAATTTGAATATATCGAATACACTGGAATTAAACTTTATTCCCCGTGGGACGATAACTCTATCATCACGATTATTACTTGTACAACCAACCCGTACGCTTGCAATATTTAACGTAACAACAAGCTTTTTCATGTGAACTAGGAATGGACTTTGCTATTACTGGGAATCAAAAANAAGTGGAATTATCGATCGTCACAACTGAATGGATTGAATTAACTATCACAAGTTGAAATTGAAATTAAAAATTGATTAGCGGAGTTGGAAATCCAATGCATTTGTCATCTTTAATTTAAACCAATATTCATTGCTTTCGTAGTTGTAAAACATAGTTATATATAAACCGATCGTATTTTGTTACAATCACGAATTTGAATATATCGAATACACTGGAATTAAACTTTATTCCCCGTGGGACGATAACTCTATCATCACGATTATTACTTGTACAACCAACCCGTACGCTTGCAATATTTAACGTAACAACAAGCTTTTTCATGTGAACTAGGAATGGACTTTGCTATTACTGGGAATCAAAAATTAAGTTAGGCGATCCTAATTTCCGTGCTGTTATTCAATGTGGGCTGATTTTTCAGATTCAGACTCAGTCCTTTACGCTGCTGAAGAATATGGAGAATTTCTTCAGTTTTACCTAACAGGAGAGCTGCTTGATGGACACTTTTCTCCCTCTCTTCAATCGAATTCTGGTGACATTTCATGGTTATAATGCGAGTTAAATTGGTAAGACTTGCTGCCAGTACATCTGCAATCTTTGTGGATAATTGATTGAATAATCCCTCATCGGTTAGGGGATCCTCGCTTTCATGACGCAGCAAAATATTTCTTGTGATTTGGTACATTGAATTAGCAGATATAACCTTGACCGGCCAATTAAGAGGGTTATTTACACGGCAATCTTTCTCATTTGTCTTAAACTCCGTTACTGTCTTTTCAGCTTGATCAAAGAGTTTTTGTATTACCTCCTTGGAGTTTCTGCCTTTACGAGACATTTCATTGAGATCTTTGTGCTGCCACTTTTTATGTAGTTCGACATCTACCCACATGGCATCTGCTGCATTTCTGATGCTTAATCGAACCCCATTTCCATCGAGGATTTTCTCGATAATTTTAACATAGACGAGGCCTTCGTTAACGCTGGTAAGTAACCAATTAGTACTCTGTATTGGGATGTTTGGAAGTGCGATAGCTATAGTTGTCAAGATCACCAGATGTAAAGACCAGCAATTAGGAGGTTCCTGAGAATGTTGACCTGGTACTTGACAATCATAAATTTCTGTCAAGCAGCTGAAGTTGTCAATTTTAAGTAAAAGGTTTTCCAGCTTCTTCGGTTGCTTCTTTTGACCCATCTCGATCACCTTATCCACCTTGTTGCAGATGTTTTTAAGGGTCTTTGGAGACTGCGCGACTTGACCTTCAAGTAGCAGAACATAATGGATAAGATCCTGTTCTGTATTAACTCCTGATTCCGATTCTGGAAACCGATGAATACTAGAGGTGGATTTATTCTTCAACCTTGTGATGCAGTGGAAACAAAAGATGATTCGACCCACAAAGCAGACAGAGGTAAGTTCAACTAACTTGCTGGACAGAACGATCAACATCTGAACTCCAATGACAAAATTCAGAATTAGTCCTTTTGCATCATGAAGAACTTTTCTCCACTTCCTGTCTCTAATTTCCAATTGTAAGGGGCTTTCCTTCCATTCCACCAGCATCTGAGTCCAGTAAGTCTCGATTTTGAATGCATTCTTAATGCTCATCTGGCCTTTCTCTGAGTATGCAAAATTTACTGCAGTCAACCATCTGAATGCAGGGGCAATAGTACCCACAATCACTCCTGCAGATTGAGCAAGTACTATCCAACTCGTTGACCAACCATAGTTAGAAGCTGTTTCACTGAATATTCTACCTTTTATGGCCATTCGAGTCAGAGCTTCTGCCAAAATGAAAGCAATCAGCAGACAAATTACACCTGAAGTCGAACAGGTTACAGAACGTGCAATCACGAATTGAGGGCTACTAGTTTCTGCCATCACCCAGTATTTCTTGATCATTGCTCTTAGTTTATCCGTTGTGATTTTCTCGAACTCCACAGACTGCTCGAGTTCTTCCTCTGAAGCCAGTTTCAGCATTTCTTGGTACTTCATTTCAAGATATCTTTTGGCGGTTGGGACCATTATAGCTGAAGCAGATAACATAACAAGCAAAAGGAGGATGGAGAAACTAGCTATGATTTCCTCAGCACACAATTCTCGAGTGCCCAGAAAATGTCTCGTTTGGATTATTTGGATACAGACATTAACAATGACCGTGATAACAAGAATGCCTAAAGCAGTTACATTTAATAAAATCTCTTTATCATTCATGGATCCAAAAGAAGTCATGAAATTTCCCATAGCAGTTGACACGAGAATTAGGCCACTGACTTTTGCAAGCCTATCGGTAACAGCCCACATGTAAGTCGTAAGATCAACGGGCAGTTTCATTGCCACTTGTAACAACGACAAAGTAGCAGCATTCATCGAGAAGTACTTCGGTGGAAACCATAATTTTTTGGTTCTGAATCCATGGAACACGTCGGCTGTCATAGCCAAGGAGCAGACTAAAGAGGCTGCAGCAACATACATGCCTATCCATGGAATGGGAGCCTCAAGTTGCCTTTGCACATCTCCACCATCTTTGTTGCTTGTCAGTGACATTGTCTGCAGGTTCTTTAGTTTTCTCTGCTTGGCTGATTTTCTGATCGATTTTACTGTAGATCTAGCAATGAACTTAGTGTAGTGGTAAGAACAGATGCATATAACCGGCCCTAATATTTTGTTGTTGGGGTCAGGTGGGATGACGGGTTTCTACTTTTGCGTGATAAGGTCTTTGTCCTTCGGAAGAAAGGGGAATAATTGATGAATTTGTCTTCTTGTACACCAAGTTGTCATCCCCTCACAACAAGGAGGGCCCGCTTCCAAAAAAAGTAAGCTCCCTCTATTGTGAGGGGACTGATAAACTTTAGGGCGTATTCGGTAAATATTAAAATCGGATTAAAATTGAAAAATCAATCCTTATTGTTGACTTTTATTAGATGAGTAAGATTCAATAATGACTATATTTTCAATTTTAATTGAATTTTAAGCACGATCGAACATGCCCTTAGTGTACATCTAGCATTTTCCAATTTCCATAATTGATTGTAGTATCAATGAACTCATTCTGGGGTGTCTCGGCAAATCATTATAATATGGTAATATAGATGCAAGAATTATTTTCTTTTTTAAATAAACTTAGTACATTTTTTATTTTTTTTTTGCTTCAGTAAATGAGAGATGCTATTTCTTTTAATTTACCTTCCCCTTTTCTAACATGTTTTATGAAAAAAATGTTAAACTGTATGAGATTTTATTATACTGTATAGTTTTTCCTCTGACTATATTTAGCGGATGTTTGAGCTCAATATTTTGGCTCAAAATATATTTTGGAATAACAGATTGACGAAGAGTGTGTGGTTAAAGAATAAGGAATTTTATTGAAATTTACGTGTAATATTATTTTATTGAAGAATTTATAGTTGAAAAAAAAAAGAGAAAAATTTATTTTAAAAATAATGTAGATCAAACAAGGGCCAAATTGAGAATATATTGAATGCTCGATATTAAATTGTCATAACATTCCTAAAATATATATGGGATTTTTAAGAGAATTTTCGAGGATCAATTTATTAAATTATAAAATCTATTTTATTTTGGAACTATGCTAAAAGTTGTTTTGAGTCAAATTTGGTTCCATCTTTATTAACTATTTAAAATAGCTAATTATTCATAATTCTATATACTTCAACTAATGCCAACTTGTACTTTGTAGCGAAGTTAAATGAACTCCTTAACCCATTACTTTGTTCCTTAGTGCTCATTACTTTGTTCCTTAGTGCTCATCTGATTCCATATGTAGTTGATGTAAATTACAAATCATATTTGCACATTGACTCATGTTGACATCCACATTGCCACGAACTTCATCCACATTGTCACATTATATGTAGATTTGTTTCAAAACGATGCTCTCTTAATAATATATGTACTGCCCTTTTTAATAGTTTAAACTTTTAGATCAAATAGTTTAACAAATAATTTTAATTGTATCGTAGCGTAAGTAGATATTTTACTGTAGATAGGCCTCCTTTGAAAATGTTTCCATAGACCAACTTTTGATTTTCAAACAATCACAAATAATTTTTGGTATTTAGTAATCTTAAAAAAATTTGTTTACAAAAAAAATTGTAGCTTTTTGCGACGAATTTTAAGCAGCAGTAAAATGGCAGTTTTGCAAATTATATTTTTGTCCCCTACTCATACATTGTGTTTGGGCCCCATTCTATACCAATTTTATCAAACCATTTTCCAACAAGTGTGTGGGCCCCAAGTTAGACAAAAAAGACTATACGTCTAGGTACATTTGATTGTAAAGGTGGAAAATAAGTGGAAATAAAATGAATTCCAGAGAATTGAATTATTTAGAAGTTGTTTTACTAAAATTGTAATTAATTGTATTTCATTGGTATCATTTATCAACTGGAAAATGTTGAAAGTTTGGTATTCGTTTGACTTTGTTTTTCGTGGTCCATTAAAGTGACAATTTCTTTTACCATTAGGTCTAGAATTTGTTTTACTTGCCAAAAAAATTAATTTTTTTAAAAAAATTAACATACTGAATATCATTCGTTTGACCTTGTTTTGCATAAAAATTGTCAATAAAAATGATAATTTTTTTTTCTAGAAAAATGGAAGAGTGGGAATTGGTTTTCCACAAAACTAAGGAATTGTAAGTATGTGAGCCAAATGTGGAAAAAAATTTCATGAAAAATAAAGTGTATCAAACAAGGTGAAAGTTGAAATTTATTTTTCATTTTCCATGAAAATAATGTCCTATCAAACGGGCATTGTTGAGGTCACACGCCAAATAGTCTTTAAGATGTATTTTGGAATTTTTAATTTTCCATGTCTACTTTTCAATTTATGATTGGTGAGAAAGGGTGTCCGATGAGGATTAATATTTGATTTTTAGTAGATTGTGATAGAAGTTTTTGAAATATGTGGATAAAAAGTTGTGGGACCTATGAAAGATGTGGTTAATATTGATTGTTTGACTTTAACTTGAATTAAAATCAGATTTTAACTCGGACCAAACACGGGCTGAAATTGTAGGAAAATGAAATGTGGTAAAAAAAAATTAATAATAATTAAAATGATTATCAAACGTGGCTAAAATGCCAAATTGGGCATTCAAATTTTATAAATTTTGACACTTAATAGATATTAATTGTTTTCCTTTTAAGATAACTATGGTAGATATACTATCTTAAATAAATATTTAATGCTATTTTGTATAATACCGGTGATAATATTACATAAAGAGATACAGCAAAAAATTAAAGCAATTTTGATTACAATACTCTCAATTGCTGATTTTAAAATATACATATCTGAAATAATGGAGTAATAAACACTAGACTGATGCTTCATAACTAATTCTTTCTTCAACGTAGCTAATAAATATAATCCTCTGATTAAAATCTACAATACTGCCAACCCAACCATACTTTAGTTGTTGGACTGTCCTCAGTCCTCACATTCCATTTGGCACTCTTATCAAATACAATGGCAGAATTAAATATTGGGCCACGCTATGCGTTCACATAGGCAATGACTCAGGGGTTCATGCTACATTATCGTGGACCCCACTCCAATTACATTATGTCACCATCTACGTGTATTCTTATGTACATAGATTAAGCTTAGATATTTGCATCAATCAAAATGTTCTAAAATTAGGGCTCACAATTTTGATACTAACTGCAGCAAAAATTAAACCAAGATGGTAAACACAAAGACGTAATCCGTCCATCTTGTTACGTGCTCGAAAACTAATTAACGTATACAATACATGAATCGATAAAAGATGCATTCATCATTCATTCATCTACTAAGTAAATACAATCATCCAATCAACTCATTTAATTAAACAAGAAAACTTAGGCATTGCTCGACTATAATCGTGTAATCCAAAGAATTAATTAGAATCATTATATCTCGTAGAAAATATCTAAATCTATGCTTCGATACCAATTATTGAAAAATATGTTTGTTAGACTAAATAAATTGAAAACATTTCTATCTTCTACAGACCCACGATTGGCAAGATGTCATAACCATACCAAATAATCACATAAAAGGTTAAAGTAGAATACTTTTGTCATGTGACTAATTCTATGTTAGATTTATGTGCATGCCCTTGCATAGGCCATGAATCTCATTCCCATGGGACAGATATGTGCTTGGTCATGATATGAAAGATGAACATATAGTGTAAAAACAAATTCATGACAACAAAAGATAATGCTCGAAATATTTGTTTGGTATCGAGAAAATGTAATAATGAAGAACATTGAGAAATCATATGACCACATAAAGTTACGCTTCATCACATGATATGAGTACATCATATATTACTGGATAGTGTGATTCATCGTGCATGGTGAACATTACAACATAATCCACATTTAACTTTATACATCAAATACACATCATGTTATAATATTATGAACTACATTTAGCCATTCCAGGGCTTTATAAAACAAAAACACCAAGCCCGATTGGAGAGTGAAGTGCTTTCTTCTCAATTACGCTTCTCCCTTTCCCTTGCACGATCCCTCATCACTTACAAGGTTTTTTATTTTTTATTATTTTTTTTTCTCTTCTTGCTACTCATCTGAAGCTCACCTTGGGACATCAACGTTTACTGTTATTTTTCACTTAAAGATTGAATCGTTTGTTTTCTTCTAAATGCAGTGGTGTCGCTAAGTACCTATGAGAAAATGAATCAACGGGCAGCTTCATTGCCACTTGTAACAATGACTAAGTAGCAACATTGATCAAGAATTACCTCGATAGAGACCATAACATTATGTAAATAAAAATTATGTTTCATCAACTTAATTTAAAATTTAAGCTAGCCATTCATGCACGAAATGTTTGGATTGAAAATATGGTTTTTAAGCTTAAAAAAAAAGTTAAGCCGACCAAAACATTCTTTAATACTAGTCAATTCATAGTAGACAATATCCTGGGGGTGTCTCGGAAAATCATTATAATATGGTCATACAGATGCAAGAAAGATTTTTTTAATGAACTTACTGCAATTTTATTTTATATTTTCTTTAGTAAATAAGAGACTCTATTTCTTTTAATTTACCTTCTCCTGTTCTAACGCGTTTTAAGAAAAATTGTCAAATTGTATGAAGTTTTATTATACTATATAATTTTTCCTCCAACTATATTTAGACCAAATTGAGAATATCGAATGCTCTATATTTATATTAAAGTTGTCATGGGGATGTTTTAAAGAATTTTTAGTCATCAATCTCGTCAAGGTCAATGTTCAAAACACGCTTTCAACCAATTTTTGAAACTATGTATTATTAAAAGTTGACTAGTTGACTTCATCGTACCTAAATGTTGTTTTGAAATAGACTACTTTGGTTCTATCTTTATTTATTATCCATTTAAATAGCTAATTATTCATAATTCTATATACTTTAAAAAATTCCAATTTGTCCTTTGTATTAAAGTTTAGTGAACTCCCTAACTAATCCATCACTTTGCTCCTTATTGCCCATCTAATTTCTTTCATATAGTTATTGTAAATTACAAGTCATGTTCCCATATTGACTGATGTAGATTTGTTTCAATAAGATGTTTAAAACTTGACCATTCAAAGATTCATATGAACTTTTTTTAGCACACTGTAAGTAATATTACATCGAGTGTTGAAAATAATATTTAAATGATACATATGAACTTTTTTTAGCACATTGTAAGTAATTTAATATGATATCAGAGCAAACAAATGTTGTCACCTTTTTTTATTAAAAAAAAAAGTGTGCACATATAAGGTTTTACTAAGAAATATTTATTCTAGCATGAAAATAATATTTAAATGACATGCGTTGCTCTCTTTAATAGTTTAAACTTTTAAACCAAATAGCTTAACACATTATTTTAATCATTTCGTAGCATAAGTAGAGATTTTATTGTAGATAGGCCTCGATTGAAAATGCTTCCATAGACAAGTTTCGATTTTCGAACAATCACAAACAATTTTTGGCGCTTAGTAATCTTAAAATAAATAAATAATTGGTTACCAAAAAATTTGTAGCATTTGTGCAAGATTTTAAGAAGCAAAATAGTAGTTTCTCAAATTTTATTTTTGTCTTCTCTAAATACTTATTTTTCATATAAATTTAATTGTGATTCAATTATGAATTAAGATAAATCGCATTATATTCTAGAAAAGAAAATGAAAAATAATATACAGGTGTGCAGCTGCAGAATTTTTGGGTCCGTCCAGCCCGGGAACCAGGCCAACTCGCAACCTATATTGTGCCTAAACCAGGCCCTAGTTTCAGGCGAGTCGGTCAGACCATGCCACCCATTTTGACACCATGTAAGGGCTTAACGATGTACAAAATTCGTTACTGGGTTTTGTTGCACCTTTCTTGCCATCCGTTTTGTAGCCTCAGCTGTAATTTTGTCGACCCAAAATAAAAAAATTCAATCAACACAAAAAATAGATATGTTAGGGACCGCTACTGCAATTTTTCCATTAAATTTGAATGATTATTTTATTTCTATAGCCTTAATTAATATTATTATGGTATCCCTACTGCCCAGTTCTAACATATAAATATGAAGATTTGATTCTCAATAAAGTACATAAAAACTTATAGGTTTGCTTTATTCTCTCTCTCTCTCTCTCTCTCTCTCTCTCTCTCTATTATACAAAATGTTATCAACAAGAAGCTTGATTTTATTTTTTTCTCTTAAAATTCACCGATTCTTAACATAATATGATCACTGGTGCTCATTAGATCACATATATAAATAATTCGAATAATATAATATTATTACTTTTCTTGAATAGAGCAAAAATATTAATAAAGACGTGGCTCCTAAAAAGCACAATTTTACACTTACTCATATTCTTGAAGCATATTTTGTTGTTTTTGAAGAATCCCAAATTTGAAACTTTAATGTTAATATTTCAATGAAATATAACTTGCCCCATAATAGCAAATTTTATAATATCTATCATATTTCATGATTTCAAAAGGTTTCTACATCCGTAAAATCTTTTAATTTAATTATTTAAATGCTCATAAATAAGCATAATTTTATGTTATATCAGTACTCTAACAAAATATTATCTAGTCATTAGAGAAAAAGAAACGTTACAAATATCAATTTTGAAAAAA
>CAIGRL010030792.1:0-11140 GCA_903798325.1 Fraxinus xanthoxyloides
AAGGTATTGTTGTCAATAGATGATATGAATACAATTTATACATGTTTATTAGCAATGACTCTTTTTTATATCTATTTTATTGCATTGACTTTTTATGTTTCTCTTTTTATGGTCATCCTTCAGGAATATGTTGGGAAATAATTTAGCTGTAATGAATTTCTAGATCTTCCTATTTTATGTATAGGTCCGGATTTCTAGGTTTGTGGCTTTGTACCAATGCTCAAAAGGATTCAATACATTTGGTAACCCATTGAAATCTCATGTCCCTCTTCTCTGGAACTAGGTTGAGAACTAAAATTTAAGCTTGTGAAGACAAAGTTGGTCCTCCTACTTCATGTAATAGGCATTTATGTGTACTGATAGCATCTGTACATAGATGGTTGTGATTGCATACAAAGCAAGCCATATCAACTGTGATCTAATATATATAATGATAGATGAATCAAAAACTTTCAATTGAACTTATTCTTTCAATTGGTATTTTACTATATTTAAATCGTTCATTGAATCTGTTTGAGCAAGCTACAATTTTAGAACTTAACCGCCAAGTATAAGCTCTCATTTATAGTGAAGTTGGAGTCATAATAAGATGTTTAGATAACTGTAGAACACTTCTTTTAATTTTATTTTATTTTTGTATGTACTTTCACATTATATTTACAAAATTCGTGGTGAATTGGGTTCCATGTTATACTTATTTATATTTTGTTTTAAACTATGCATCAGAAATTAAAGCAACTCCTTTTGATTATCCCATTTTGCTTCGCTTCTCTGGCTTTTCTTTTTCCTCTTCTAGTTAGCTTCATTGTGTTCACCCTTGTAACATTTTTGATTGCTCGTATCTGCCAATTAGGGTCCTAAACCATCAACTTACTATGTCTTGCCCTTTTTTACATGGTTTTTAATCTTTTTGCCTCCTTTTCATTCCCAGTGCTGTCGACAAATTTAAGAAGCAATTTGCGTCTCTGGAAGAGCACTACGGAAATGGGACTACTGCTCCACCTGAGAGGCAGCATTCATCATCTTTGCCCAGGTAAACTTCAATAAGTGTTTAGCTGTTTCTATATCCTTGATATGTGTTTACAGTTGAATAAGGTGGAATTGCCAGTTATTACATATTTTACCATAAGTAAAGACTGAAAGATTCTCTCATGCAGGCCATGTGTATTACATTCGGATAATTTGACACATAATTCTGCTGATATCACAAATGATCTCTCCAAATGTTCCATTAAAGAAGTTGAGAAGCCACAGGTGGACCGGATGTCTGGACTTCCAAGGTTTCCTCCCCAAGTTCCTCAAAACATCCCAGGTTTCATATTTACACTGAATATAAACTCAATATGGACATTTTTTGCTGTTCTTTTATTGTGTAATCAATAGACATATTTTTCTTGTTTGAGTGCCTATGTATGTTACCATGGAATGAAGGAATGGTGCTTTTCAATAGTTAGTCACCCGAACAGAGCGCTAAATGCTCGTACTTAGGTAAAAGGTGAATTTAATACAAGAAGTTGATATGCATGGTTTTCTCACTTTTGATCTAAAAATCGCAGAGCTTATTTGCTGCAACTCCATACTATTTTGCTTGGAAAAAACTAAAAAAGCAAATAAGCCCACTCAAACAAGCTTAGTCAACATTGTTAGACATTTCCTAGGCCATCACATGCACTTGTTAGGCACCCTTCTAGTTCTGGGTTTAGTTCTAATAGCTGTTTGTTTCCACTGCAGGGGGTGTGGCAAGGCCTGGGAAGGTCATTGGCTCTGTTTTACATTACAACAATAGTGCAGCAGCCATAGCAGAGGCCAATGAACATCGAAAAATGGTTAGGAATCCAGCAATACCAACACAGTATATTGTTCCCGGCTCATCTTACCCAAGAAAGTACTCAGGCTGTAAGAATGAAAGGGGAGATGGTACTGAAGGATCCAATGGGGTCCAGCAGAAACCTGACATGTACATGGCTAGGAAAGTAGCAGCTGCTCAAGGGGGGTCAGGAAGTCAGTGGTATTAACTCAGTGATACAACTCTGGTCGACTGGGATGGATACTACTTGATGGTTGGCTCAGAACCGAGCTCTTCCATGATTACCGTAACGGACTTTAGCATTCCTGTATTCCTATCAGGAGGGCTCCAAAAAAAAAAAAAAAATACCCTACAGAAGTTCAACAGAAAACTCACATGGAGGTGGGCCCTACGTGAAATTAAATATTTCCAAAAATCCGAGCCCCACCTTTATTGTGTGTGTTTTGACAGTTTTCTTTGTGCACAATTTCTGTATATACAGCAAAACTGTTATTTTTTCCCCTTTTGAAAGAGAGAAATAAATTTATTTATCTCTTTAATCAGTAAACAACTTTTATACGATGTGAATTTTATTTTTTATTTTTTAAAACGAAGTCTACATATTTTTGAATTTTTTGTTAACTTAATTCTTAGATACAAAACTAAGGTCGCGCTTAATTTATTTATTTTAGTACGCGCATTTCATCGCCGACAACAACTGATGAATATCAGCATGTGTATTTATTGATACACAGTTGACTGACCAAACCAGGTTGGCAACGGCTCGTACTACACGGAGTTTTTATTTAATCTTGGTTTTTTTTTTTTTGAAAAATAAGTCAACCCCGAAAGAGTCAAATCTTATTGGATTTTCATTTCATAAAATTATTTATATTCACAAATATTATATGTTTATGGAACAATAAAAGTCTAAGATGATTATTATCTCAATTAATTAATTATTCAATAGTCTATGAATAAGTAATTAGAGAAATTTGAAAACAAAAGGGTTAAATCCATCAATTGACATACAACTTTATACTTGGAGAATCACCATGGTCATCTAATATTATTTTATTTTACTATAACCACCTAACTTTATACTTGACCCATGTTTGAGCCACATTTTTTTTTTTTCATTTTCATTCTTCTACTCATTTTTAAACACACATTTTTCAATAAAAAATATTTTCCATCACATCAATAATTTTCATTCTTTTTTCAACCACATAGTCTCTATCACATCAACTAAAGAAATGCATTCATGAAACAAAAATGTGCACCAAACAGAGGCATGATGTCGTTATGATTACCAAATTTGATTTTATTTCACTATGATCATTCATTTTCATATAACATTTCATTATGATCACCAAACTTCTTTTTATCATTTTCACTAATTTTAAAAGGAATAAAACGATAAATTTATATTATATATACAAAACAAATTTGAAATAAATAAATAAATAAAAGTTTGTCTTATTTTTAAAACATTTAGTTTAAAAATAATTTTTTATTTTATTTTATTTTTCTAAGTAACTTTTTTTTAAAAATATTTTTTTATTTTAGTTTTAGAAAGTCTTTTAAAAATAAGTTTTTATTTTATTAAGTAATGTTTTTTTAAAATTAAGTTTTTATTTTATTTTATTTTTTTAGTAACATTTTTTTTTTAAAAATAAGTTTTTTTTATGTAATTTTTTTAAAATAAGTTTTTATTTTATTTTTTTTAAAATTTATTTTATACATATAATGTAAAGTTATTGTTTGGATAATGTTGCATGTACATAATTTTTTACTTATACACAGTGTAGAAATCAAACATTTGTGAGTTTTTTATTCACGCAGGCCCCACTTGCATGTGAAAGTGTAACACATTTTCGATAACCTCCATTCGGTACAAATAGAATTATCCTTATTGTTTTACCCCTTTTAAAAAATAGTAAAAGTGATGAAAAGAAGTTGGGTGTCCATGGTAAAATATTATATGAAATTGAGTGACCAATATAAAATAAAATCAAATTAGGTGACATTGGTAATACTAACTATAAATTCGGATGGTTATGATGAAACAAAATTAAATTGGATAACCATGATGACACTAAGTATAAAGTTCGTTGACCACCCGAACCAAAAGGTTAAGCAAAATGAAGGTCGACCAAGTATTTTTCTTTTTTTTTAGTCAACCCCTCACATGGTAAATTGCATCGACCTGTGGCTATCATCTTTTATTTATTGCTTAAAGGAAACTTTTAGCTGCTTTATTTGACCATTGGAGTAATAATTCTGCCAATTTGAATAGTTCCAATTTCAAGGTTTTGATTAAAAATTATGCTTACTGGGGAAGCTCTTTTTGTTGTGAGATTTGTCTACAAAATTGACATGCAATTGGTCAATTTATAGGCAGAGAGTTATCGTTTCATTAAAAGCCTATTTGATACGACTTAAAATTCAATTAAAATTGAAATATGACCGTTATTGAGTCTCACCCGTCTAATAAAAGTCAACTATAACTGCTGGTTTTTCAATTTTAATCCGATTTTAATCTCTACCAAACACCCTTTAAGCATAAATAGTTCTCAATACTGTATTTTTTTTAACAACACAATGAACGAAGTTTTAAATTTTTTTATACTCTCGAGTATTATCTGATTATCGTCACTAAATATGTTGTTAGCGTACAAAGCACACCATGTCCATTGTCACTTTTTATATTAAAAAAAAAATTTAGAAGCAATAACATTTTATAAGCATATACCTCTTTTACACTTTTAACCCAACATTTTTCTCCCATTAAACTCGACAACCTTTTTTTCCACAAATTAGTGGTTCGTATACTATCCTGTCGTATTTCAGTTTTGATTATCATATTCACCTCTGACCATTTTTCAATCATATCTCATGTGAAGTGATGTTGATATACATAAATTGCCTTTATGAACTATATATGAAATTTTCTATATTATTTGTAGTTGATTTGCTTAAAGTAAACTATAGGAATATAAATTACATATATGCAGAGCTAGTTGATATAGTTTAAACTTTAAGCATATAAATTTACTTATTTTGTTTAAAAGCTAGATTACTTTACTTAATAAATATGTTTAGATAAATTTTAAAAGTGCTAATAAGGTATAAGTTGGAAGCAGCAACTACAAATTACCCAAGTTGCATAACTTGTACATTTTGTAAAGGTATTTTCAATCAATTATACCAATTATTACACCAATTGAATAATATTTTGTTTATTTTCTTATGTATTAATTATCAACAATTAAATTTATCTTCGAAAAATATTTAATCATAAATTATAATTCTGCTAAAATTACCAAATAAAAAACTCTAAATCATACTAAATGAATAGTGTTGCAGCAAATTTGGTGCAACATTGTCAATTGTGACAAATTGATGTAATGATCTAATGTTGGATTTGAGTGATTTTTACACCAATGCAAAGTGATTTGAGCTATAAGTGTAGCATCCTAGACAAGACAAATGACGATGTTTTGCTGCACCACTTCTTCGAGATTATAGCATCGAGTAGAACTTAAATTCTTCGAAAAGAACGAAATACTTATGCCGCAACTTATTGTTCTGAAATTTATTTCATTATATCGTTATGTAATTGTAATCTCGTAGACATATCTTAAAGAAAAATTGATAATTTTAAGGAGATTCGAAGTTCAATTATTAATTAAAATATATTACTTAATAACTAAAAGTGTTCGGTACGAATCAAAAATCTCAATTTTGAAAACGAGAAGATTTCTCTTTTAAATTCATGAAGTGTGAACATGTCTAGTCAAGATTGAATCATATTCACACATCTATTTAAAAAAAATAAAAAAAAGAGGTGCTTTTATTTGTATTTACTTAATGCATAAGCAGAAATAGTTGTGAGTTGTGCACATGACTGCATTAAATTATCAAAATGTCAAAAGTTTTTAAGGAGAAAGACGAGTTCCAGATGAGCATTCAGGCTCCATTATTATTAAAAAGGTAAAAGTAAAAGAGAAGTAAAATATTTAGAAACGAATTTAAAAAGATAAAAGAAAATAATAATAATAATAATAATAATCCTTCTACCGTCTGCCCTTGCACTGCCACCTCAATCCCTCATCAACCATTTATATTGAACGACGAAATTCAATAAATGCACGATGTCGTAGATAAGTAATATAATAATGAATAAAATATCATATGGTAAAGACTATGTAGTTAATCTAGTTTTAAATTAATATTTATTCTAATTGAATAGTCAAGTTTTGATGATGAATTTCTATTACTAACTAACTAACTAACTACACTAATAAATGAGCAATTATTAAAGCTTTTGTAAAATCGGTGTTTTGAACAAAAATTTTGAATCCCTCTTTATTAATTTATTTTAGTATGAAGACCAAGACAATAGTTAATTATTCTTGTTGATCAATGTTCCCTTTGGTTTAATAATCTTTTTTCAAGTAGAATTAAACACATTTCCACATGTTACCTTCCTATATCTTTATAAAAGATGTGAATATGAAAGAATGTATTAAAAATATTAGAACACTCATTGAAATCATAAAAGGTATAGAGTTATATCTCTATTCATTGTCAGACCTCACAATTGTTACTACGTATTATCTTTCCTATTATCTCTCAAACATAATAAAAATACAACAATTCAAATATTAATCAATTGACTGAAAAACATTAAATACATATGTTAGGTTTTATTTTGTATTGGCGATTCTATGAACAAATTAATCAACTTGAATAATTATAAAAGTTTAGGGACCGAATTGTAAAGTTTCATAGTTGGTAGGTTAGCTTAGGGTTCGAGGTTCCATGTTTTAAACAAGGATTCACGTCGATTTTTCGCTAGCTGCTCGCCGGAGTGCTACTCGAATGGATGGAACAGAGACTACCTTGCTCGACCTACGCCCCACTGTCGCTCGAGCGACAGACTCTTCGCTGGAGCGAAACTGCCTTTTCGCTCGAGCGACGTATTTTACGGCCATATCTAATTTCTATTTTCGAGATTTTTACTTGACCCATACAACCTATTTCGTCCAACATATAAATTATAGCGCCGCGTTTTCTGCTGTGTAGAGGTTGAACACATTACATTATTGAAAAATTACATGCTTCATCATATTCAAAGTTCAATCTTTCCATTGTTTATGCGCCAAACCTTGTGAAAACATCAAAGAGCCAAATCAAACACTGAATTGTATTCTTCGCTTGGATCTACAGCTAGATTGTATTGTCACTGCATTGAAGATCAATGAAGAACTGAAGAACGATGAGTTCTTTGGGAAGATTTACAAGAGATAAACTGCGTAAAGAGTCAGGATCGGAGTTTGTGTGCTCATTCCAGGAGGACTGCTTTACAAAGAAGAGTCGGGATTGATGTTTGTGTGCATATTCTAGGAGGACTGCTTCGCACTTCAGATAGTAGATCAGAAAGCTTGTGTCGTCAACTTTACTGGTGGTCTGTAAGTTAATTGGGAGTTTATAGTGGATCTTTGATTGACAAAACGTTCGGAGATTTTCCTATATTGGGTTTCTCCGTGAACAATTCTGTGTTTTTTATTGCTTTATTTATTGTTTTGATATTACTGCGGTATTCAAAGATAGACTTCATTGGATTGTTTGACTAATCACCTAAACATAATTAACTTGTGACATGTTGCTAGTTAATTAGTTTTGTTTATTCTGCATTTACACCTAATCACCCACCTCTAGGTATAATTGGATCGAATCTCGCGTTTCTCAATTGGTATTAGAGCCTAGTCTCGTGTCCTGACCTATATTTTGATTGTCTAGATGAGTAGTTCTTTGTTTGTACCTCCATTTTTTTATGGAAGTAACTATGTTTACTGGAAAGGTAGAATGAGAGATTTTCTTAAGGCGTTGGATGAGNGACATGATCAACTTGTGACTTGTTGCTTGTTAATTAATTTGATAGTGCCGCATTTACACCTAATCACCCACCTCTAGGTATAATTGGATCGAATCTCGCGTTTCTCAATTGGTATTAGAGCCTAGTCTCGTGTCCTGACCTATATTTTGATTGTCTAGATGAGTAGTTCTTTGTTTGTACCTCCATTTTTTTATGGAAGTAACTATGTTTACTGGAAAGGTAGAATGAGAGATTTTCTTAAGGCGTTGGATGAGCGCATATGGTTAAGTGTGCAGAATGGGTGGACTCCGCCTTAACAACTGTTGATGGTGTTGTTACACTCACTGATATTTCATTGTGGTCTAAAACTAATCTTGATAAGTGTAATTGAAATAGTAAAGGTCTGCATGCTTTATTTATGACTGTGTCTCCAGAGGAATTTAGGAGTGTGTCTATGTGTGAGACTGCTAAGGAGGTTTGGGATATTTTGGATACTACCCACGAGGGTACTAAGATTTTGAAAAACTCCAAATTGCAAATATTGACTTCTAGGTTTGAAGAACTTAGGATGAATGATGATAAGAGGTTTGATGAGTTCTATACTAAACTGAACGATATTGTGAACTCTAGTTTCAATTTAGGCGAACGGATCACCGAGTCAAAAAAATCGTTTGTAAGGATCTTAGATCCCTACCTGAGAGGTTTAGACCTAAGGTAACTGTTATTGAAGAAAGTAAGGACCTTGACATTGTTAAGATAGAAGAACTTGTAGGATCAATTCAAACCTATGAACTGACCTTAGCACATCCTAAGAAATTGAAATCCATCTCCATGAATATTGTTAGGGAAGATGAGAGCGAGTCTACTGATACTAAGACTCTTAGGAACGATGAAACTGCGTACTTTGTTAAAACATTCTAGAAGGTGATGAGGAATAGGAGAAAGCTTCAGGAATGGAATAATGTTGCCCCTAATCAACTCTCGAGAGATAGACGTGAGAAGAACACCTCTAGGACTCCCGTTAGGAAATCTGATCCTGTCCAATGCTATGAATACAAGGGATTTGGTCACATTAGGAGTGAATGTTGTAATCTGAAGAAAAATTCAGGATGAGAAAGGTATAAGGTTTTAGCTGTGACCAAGGATGATGAGGAGTGGGATTCTAATTCTCATGATGAGCCATCTGGGGGTGAGGATGACCAAGGTTATATGGCATTCACCTCGATTGTTGAAATCGAATCTGATTGTGAGATTAAGATAAAGGAAATGAAGTTTGAGAGTGAACGATCTGGAGATTGGCTGAATTGTCATGCTGCTTATCTTGCCCTTAAGGCTCAGAACAATTCCATGTGGTATCTTGACGGTGCATGCTCAAGACACATGTGTGGTGATAAAGCCTTATTTTCGTCCTTTGATGAATGGAATGTCGGTGTAGTTACATTTGGTGATGGAGCTACTGCATCGATTCTTAGTAAATGTGTTGTGAGTATAGCTGGACTACCTGCCATCTTTGATGTACTATATGTGAGAGGTTTAAAGTCCAACTTGTTGAGTATCAGTCAAATTTGTGTTGCTGATTTTGAGGTGACCTTTGTTCAGAAAAAGGTGTTCTGTGTATGACTCGATGGGTAACTTTGTTCTTGAAAGTGTTAGAACGTCTGAAAATTGTTACGAAGTCTTACCTAATTCAAACTATCTCTGTAGTAGTGCTAAGGTCAATGTTACTGAGTTGTGACATCAACAACTGGGCCATATGAATCATATCAGTCTATCTAAACTAGCCAAGAAGGAGATTGTCAATAGCCTGCCTAACCTAGATATTACTGATACCATTGTTTGTGGTCCGTGTCAACAAGGTAAACATCTCAGGGTACCCACAAATAGACTTCTAAGATTTTGACGAGCAAGCCTCTTGAATTACTACATATGGATCTTATGGGACCATCGAGGACCGAAAGTCTTGGTGGTAAAATGTATATTTTGGTTGTGGTGGATGACTTTTCTCGCTTCACGTGGATTTAGTTATTGAGAGATAAATCTAAAGTGGTCAGTCTTGTCATCTTGTTGTGTAAGAGGCTTAAGAATGAGAATGGTTATTCAGTTTTCAGAATTCGCAGTGATCATGGTAAAGAGTTTAAAAACTCGAATATTGAGAACTTTTGTCTGGGGGAGTGGGTTCAGCATGAGTTCTCCTCTCCGATCACTCCACAACAGAACGGTATAGTTGAGAGAAAAAATCGTGTGCTTCAAGAAATGGTGAGAGCTATGCTTCATGGTAAAAATCTAGCTATGCATTTCTAAGGAGAAGCTGTTAATACTGCATGTCACATTATCAATAGTGTTTATCTCAGACCTAAGACTGACATGGCACCCTATGAGATCTGGAAAGGTAAACAACCCACTGTCAGTACTTTCAAGTGTTTGACAGCAAGTGCTACATTTTGAGAGATATGGATAATTTGGAAAAGTTTGATTCCAAGAGTGATGAAGGTATATTCTTAGGGTATTCCAAGAATAGTCGGGCTTAACGGGTGTACAACAATCGTACACATGTTGTGATGGAATCTATAAATGTTGTGGTTGATGATGCTTGTTGTGAGGGAGAGACCGGTAGAGAGTGTGTTGAGCGTAACAGTTGAATGATGAACCAGTTGAGGTAATTGAACCTATGGAAGCTTCAATTCCTAATCCCCCACGGACATCTAATGAGTTGGTAGTTTCTACTAAGGATATTACATCTGATAATGAAGCTAAACTACCTAAAGAGTCTTCGTCTAGAGTGAAATTGAATCATCATAAGGACAATGTGATTGGAGAGATCGAAGAAGGTATGAGTCTTCGCATAAGGGTTCTGAACAACCTGTCTTATGCGAGCTATGCATATCAGATTAAACCGAAGAAGGTTGAGGAAGCCCTTGGGGATGAATGCTAGGTGAATGCAATGCATGAATAGTTAAATTAGTATGTTAGAAACAGAGTTTGTTATTTAGTACCTACGCCAGATGATTGCAATGTTATTGGTACCAAATGGATATTTAAGAATAAAATTGATGATCAATGTACCATTACTAGAAATAAGGCTAGGTTGGTTGCCCAGGGTACACTCAAGTTGAAGGTGTTGACTTTGATGAGACATTTGCCCCTGTTGCTAGGCTTGAATCCAATAGAATTCTTCTATTGTTGCTTGCACTTTGGGTTTCAAATTGTACCAAATGGATGTCAAGAGTGCGTTCCTGAATGGTGTTCTTCAGGATGAAGCTTATGTAGAACAACCTAAAGGGTTTGTTGATCCAAAATACCGCACTATGTGTATAGGCTGAGTAAAGCGTTGTATGGGCTGAAACAAGCTCCGAGATCTTGGTATGATCGGCTTACTGCATACCTCTTGGATCATGGCTTCACGAGAGGTAGTGCTGACAGAACCTTATTTATAAGACGTGTTGAGAATACCATTACCATAGCTCAGATCT
>CAIGRL010030841.1:0-10730 GCA_903798325.1 Fraxinus xanthoxyloides
GTAGAGCAGTGGCGACTGGAGGAACAAAAAAAAAGAGAAAAAATGCTGCAGTTGTTGGCCGGATCAGTGGAGCTTGCGCAGAAATAAATCTTCGACGTCGGGCTATGGGAATTTGAGGGTTGCCGGCGGCGGCTGGAAGATGCAAACAGGTGAATTAGTGAACGGGTTTGGTTTGGAGTGAAGATTGGAAGTCTGGTCGAGGGGGGAAAGATTATGAAGGTGGAGATATGGTTCATTTGCATTGGGTTTTGGGCAGTGGGTCAAAAGGGTTTTGCTTTAGCGGGGTTGGAGTCTTAGTTAATAGTTTAAATTAGGACGTAATTATTACTTCATCAAAATGTTTAATTCGTTTAAAAGGTATTAATCAAAATGCTTATTTTAATAGAGTACACAGCCTAATTTTCCCTTCTTTTTTTGCAGTTTCGAAATGCCTCAGATCACCATGCGTAAACCTCGCCCGATGTGTAGACTGTTGTTTGTACGTGTTGAATCTTTAACAAATAGTTATGTTATAGTAATGGAGTTTTCTTATTTTCTAGATTTAATTAGGCAAATTTCTTTTAATCCCTTGGGAAGGAATTATCGTGTAGAATTACGCCCTTCTCATGTAATTTTTATCTGATTATTAAGTATTGTTGGATGTGGAAATTTAATCATCACAATAAGAAATTAATTTTATTAGATCCAAATGCATGGTGGATCTTAAATCACCTTGAGATTATAAGATGTTTTTATTTAAATCCTCACATATAAAGGTGAGATGATAACATTAAAGGACTTTTAATGGCCTAACCAAATGCTTCCTCCCTTAGATCTTTTCCCTTGTGCTCCTTAGGTGCCTCTTCTTTCCTTTTCGGGAAAATAAAAAATGACTAAACCTCAATAATTGTGAAATGTGCCCTTAAAGGGCATATTTATAGCATGCGATTAAAGTTTCATATTTGCACAAATTTCCTTGAACTATATTGTAGTAGACCAATTAAGCCATACACCTTCATTAGAGCCAAAAGATAGACCTAATTGGACTCACAAGACTCAAGCTTTAATAGATGTTTTCAGTGGGTCAACTCTTGACCAATTGAAATACATCTATTAATCCCGGCTTACTCTACCAAAAAAATGAGATTGCACTCTTGAATCGAGTGAAAGTTATGGAAGCCAATTATGATTCGGATATCCTCTGATCACCTTCCACGAGTCAACCCTCGTTCGACCATCAATATGTTAAAGTCGACAAAAGTTAATTCAAAATGTCGAGTGAAAGTTATGGAACTTTAGATTATTGTCGCAAATTCGAATAATTGAACGTTAATTCAAAATGTCGTTACAATATACTTACTATAAAAAATGGCATCAAACTAACAAGTACATGGGGGTGAATTTATTTTATTGTGTTTAATTTGTGCATAAAAAGAGACTAAAATGACAAAGATGCATAATTCAAGCATACTGTTGTTTACGCCTAATATATTGCTAAATTTTCTGGTTGAATTGTAAAAGAAATTTAAATAATAAAGTTGCATAATTCAAGAATACCTGTATTCTTAATAGGTTGAATGTTAGAAAATTGGTTGGAGTCTCTAGTTTGGTCGGATGATGGTGATGGTGATGAAATATCACTTTTTTTTCTCAAATTGGAGAATGTACTATTCTTGCATTAACTTGGCCCTTACTTTGCCGCTGGAAGGAATCTTCAAATAATGAAAATGTTTCTGTTGCTGTAAACAGTGTACGCAATTGAACGTTTTTATATCGAAGATTTACATTCTTACGGTTCTGTGTGGGCCACTGTGGCCAACATTTTAAGCATACCAAGGAATTGAGCACGAACATATCATCCATAAGTATCATAAAGTCAGTTATGAAATTCTTTGTAACAGTATTTTACTAGGATAACTTGAGAATCATTCTCCACATCCTCCCCTATTATTTTAGTTACCTTGTTGACAGTGAAATATGGTGCTTGGTTTGCTCTTCTTTCATACTAATCGTTGAGTTCTTGAATGACAAAATATCCATATGATAAACGTCTAAGATGGATGTGTGATTATACTCAAATGTTTAAGATAAGAAATCGAAATATATGCCAACACATGGGGCGGTGGTTGAGGATAAGTTAATAGAAGGGCAATTTAGTTTGTTGTGACATGTTTTGCATAGAGATTCATACGAGCGGCGTGATCTAGTTCAAGTATGTCAGGAGAGAGAGAATAAAATAACATGGTCTATGGTAGTTGCTAAGGATTAGACGCTTTAAATCTTTTGTAAGATCTATCAATGAATTGCATAGGGTGGCGGAAAAGGACTAGTTAGCAGATCTGGTGACCGTAAATTTTTATTGTTAAAAAGGGCTTAGTTTGTTGTAACTAAGAATGGATTTTGAAGAGGTAAGATATACTAAATTAGTATATGATGCAAGACACTGCTAGCAAAAAAATCCGCCCCACCCCGAACCTGCCTCATGAAGAATAAGAAAAATAATTAACTACAAATTAAAAAAACAAATTTGTTAAGTGGAAATTTAAAAAAAAAATAATAATAATAATAATAAACGGACAGAAACTGTGCAAGCCCGCATCTGCGCCTGCACCCCGCCCCCGTCTAAGGTGGGGCTGGGCGAGGTGGGGGAGTGGAGCTGCTCCGCCCCGTTGCCATCTCTACCGCTAGAGGACTGCCTGCTTCTTGCAAATTCACTGGCTATATTAAATGAAGATCGTGTTCTTGGCCCTCCGGGATGGACCTTCCAGGAATATTCTGGTGTTGGGAGAAAATCGTTTTAAGGGGCAGATTATTGGTCTTACACATGCAACACAGTTTTTCAGAGTTCCGCTTATACTTCTCAACTTGCTCTGCATTGTTGTGAAGCTGGTTTCTTGCTGATTTATCCCGGTATGATTAGTTGTCAGAGGACTTTTTTTGCCCAGCAGATACTTTTTATTTGTAATTCACGGTTTTTTCCATGTCTCTTTGGATTTGCTTAAAAGTTAAAATATTTAACTGATGTAGGAGTCTTTCATGAAGGAAGTGATGTATTTTTTCCTCACAAGAAACTATAATTTGACCATGAAGTGGATTTAAGCTACACACCTTTTTTTCTTTTGTCTGGATTCTAAAGCTGACGCTCGCACAGCTTCCCATTAACATAATAGCATCAAATGCAATGCGACACCCTAGAATTCCATTATTATATTTGTGGGCTTAGAAGAATGTATTCAGAAAGCTAAACATAGATCTTTTCTTCTTTTAGGGCAACCTCTTATGTAAATTTTTGATGAGTTGGCTCCAGTAACTTGTCGGGGGCAAGCCTGTATGCAGCAAAATTAACTTTCATGCATAAACAAGTGGAACACAAGTAATAAGTAGAAGTTATTAAAAATAAAAACTCGGTACTTTTTTGTTGTCTTCCCAGTTAATATCGATGCATAACCAAGATTAGTTTTACTTCTGTCCGATAATATATAATGCTGTTTACTTGAAATGCTAGTAGCTGAGAATCTGATGCTATATCATCTTTTATTCCAGGTCAGTTGAAATGATAGCGGATTAGAAGATTCTTTCAATGAAGTGTGGAAAAAGATGTTCATCTGGAGAAGTGGAACATTTTTTCCTTTTAAAATAACTAATAAGTTTTTTCACTAATGTATCATTTGTTCATTTTAGTATTTGTACACTAAGTGGTGTAGTAGTATCCATATGGTTATAACATGTTGATTATCTTATGGGAAATTTTATTCCCTTGATAATTTCTGTTATTTTCACTATTCAAAATTTTATTGTGTTCGCCTTTCTCGTTGAAGGGAATAGTTTTTGTGAAAACAAGAATTATCGAGTGCATATTTGGTATCCAATCGATGTATAAAGGGAGGCTAAATCAATCTTATTTTGTGGGGCAAAAGAAAAAGATGTTACTACCAATAAAAACATGGGATAGCTAACTTTGGCTGGACCGTTTGTTGATCAATACAAATCACAGAGAGAAATGAACAAACTAAAATATCACATTAATTATAAATGAAAAGCTTAACCATTAATACATCTTGAATAAGAGCAAATATTGCAGCAATCAGACTTGCAACAAATGGATTAAAATTCCCTTCCAATAAATAGAAAAAATTATAAATCAGCAAAAATATCATAAGTTTTTGAATCTACAGCAATGAGCCTTAATGCAGCAACTGCTGCCGCTACAGACATGCAACCAAAGAAGCACACATTAAGCCAATGCCAACTCTTCTGTATGGAAGTCAATTTGTTTCTCTTAGCAACAAGGTACATGTGGTTCGCAAGTATGAATGTAAGTGGGAATGTGCTGATAGCACCAGTAAGGCTCATGAAATCTCCCAGAAAAGGCAGCAAAGCAGCTACAAATGTTGTGATAGCAAGGTAACCGCCCCTCACTACAATTCGGAATGACAAGTTGCGGAGAGCCAAAGCATTTCCTTTGATTCCATACTTGGTGTCCAAATACTCGTACATAGGGCTAGCAAATATCTACAACATATGATGCTTCATCAGTTAGTACAATAAAGGATGTTTGGTAAATGGACAATATTAAAGAAAATGAAAAATCTTCCAATCAAGTGCTAATAGCATAGCACAAGATGACCAAAGGAACACTAGCAAACAGCATTACAGCATATCAGTCAAATCTTGTGCGTCTTTGGAAAACAACAAATGAAAAAGAATGATTAAGAGAAGGACGAGAATAATTAGTTACATGCAAAGCAATAATTGTCTGCAGGAAAGCTGAAACATTAGCGAAAACCTTCACCCAGACAGGACCGTGGACACTGTTCAGCAAATAGGTTGATGTGTTGACTCCATAAGCCCAATATCCCATGAAGGTAATAGCATACAATGGCAGAACTCCCATCGTGAACTGAAAGTAAAGAGCTTTCAACATGTTCTTAACTACAGGTTCTCTCACTGTTGCCTGTTGCAAGAAGAATAATTCGTTTGTGAGTGTGTCACGTTAAAGCAACGTCTACCCCAAAACCAATAGCCTAAGATGCCCCAGATGAGGAGTCTTTTTCTCTGGCACCCTCCTTTTCAAATGAGAGGAGCCAACCTCCTCCAGAAAAATATTGATACTGTCACTTAGCTGTCTCCAAGGAGACAAAAGGTAACAGCTGTGTTTTATCTCTAACAGTACATAGACGATTCTTCAGATTGTTTGTGCATATCCCATGGCAGTGCAGCGGAGTAGGTACAAAAAAATTTTGTTTCCAAATTTAAAGGGGCTGCAGAGGCATGATACTACTCACCTGTATCTCCGGAAGCATTCCAGTGTTGAATGCAAAAACAAGGTTTGCAGATGCACCTATGGTTGTAAAAATCTTGCCAATTGTTGATCCTGGAATGTCATAGTCTCTGGGAGGAGCTTCAATCCCTATATGTATTATAAGAACATTGAGCATAAGAAACTTCTCTGAATAGCAATATAGACAGAGAAATAAAGCAGCAACACTAAAGCCTTTCTAGATTCTCGTGATTTGAAGTTAATGGATAAAATATAGGCAAACACCATTATTCTCGCATTGGTAGGGCGAACTGGACAACACTTGATAGTTTTAAGGAAGAAAATAAGCTAGAAATTAAAATCCTGTCCACTATACCAGTTTTGTCCAGTAATGCAGATAAAACAGACCCATAAGGACTCAAACAGAGGAACGACAAGAGAGGAGCACTAGTAGATGAGGAACAGCATATACAGAGAAGAAGAACATTTTAAGAAAGTGGCATAAAGTCATGATGCATAAGGGCATCTTCAAATCAATTAGCTTATCAAACTTCTCAGAAATGGAAATAAACCTCTAGGATCTGAGACCTGTGAGGTCTATTAATGTATACTTCACATATGAAAATATATGACATGTCAAACACCATGGATTTATTATTGTTTCTATCGAAATTATTTAGCATTGATGGCAGGATAAATGAATTGTACTGATTTATCTGAATTTCTAGTTTCGAACATATTCCATTATCCAGACACTCAAAAGTGCCTGGCCTTTTCTTCGCCTAGTCTAATAGACAAGCTGCACAGGCTGAAATATAAAAATCTGCAATATGATACCAAAAAAACCTAAATTCTGAATTGCAGCATTCACCACCAAGTTGACACTCAATCATGTACATAGCCACCACTTATATCAGATGCAATATCTCAGAAGTATTTTGAAAAAGAAAGCTCAAAAAAAAAAAAATTAAGCTATTGGAACACAAATGTCGCTAATTTGTAAATTAAAAGAAAGACATAATACACCAAAATAAATTGTAGCGTTGTTAATTGCTAATAAAGTGTTTGTTTGAGAAAGGAGAACTGGATATTCAATTATTTCCAATAATAGATGCAGGTAGGTTGTTAGCAAATTCAACAAAAAGATGCCAAGGAAAGAATCTTATTTGTCCATAAAACATGGCACTCTTTATTTGTAAGATATTTAACATTTTCCTTGTCAAAATAGAGTCTAAGCAATGATATATAATGTACCAGAAAGATAAAGGACTTGGAATAAACAGAGTGAAAAAACATTTACATCAACATTTGACACCTCGTGAGATATTAAAAATTGATAACAGAAAGAAACCATACCATCTTTAAGAGCTAGAGCAAATCCTACAACAATATACACTAGACTGAAGAATGTTGAAAATCCAAGCCAAATCCCTAGTGCTGACAAATGGGGTATAGCTATGGCAAAAAGGGCACATGCAACTCCAGCTATTGCAATAAAGTATGGGAGCTTCATTTGATTATCATCTCTGAAGAGAACATAAATGGCCTGCATATAATGTCAAACAGATTCAGGATATTGGCTAAATCCTTTGGATTCATGTCATCTTATCCCACTACGTTTGAACATAGTTAGAACACTTCGAAACTTAGATGGCGTGTTAAGCAAGGTGAATTAGACGAAGGACAAAAGTATTAATTAAGAAAAAGAAGTTTAAATTCTGCATATTGTGTCATACGATCTAATGCAATGTACAAAACATGCAAAAATGTTTTTCGGAGGTTGGCAGCAGCAAAAGAATGTCAGATATCAAATTTTCCTAGAAAGCTAAAGAGTGCTTCAATTGTCTACCTAGGCACTACATGTTAAGAAACAATGGACAAATTCGATGCAGTTTCACATTGACTTATAAATCAAGGTGAGAACAACAAAGGTAATTTTACCTTAAGAGCCTGACCAGCTAAAATGATGTATCCAACATTTATCATGAAGAGATTTGCATATTGCAGTCCCCATGTAAGAGAATAAGCTTTGCGACCTACAAATGCAAAACCTCACTGTTGTTAGATGCAAGAAACAGGGATGAGATATATATTATATTGAGGATCTTCAATATTTTTTTGTTATGATGCTTTATTTATTTTGCTCATACCATATATAAATCCAGCAAGATCTCTGTATCTGATATGCCTCTTTCCTCCAAATTCATGAAGCTTGGCCACGAGAGTATTTGCGTATAAGGATATGGCTGTTGCTAAAATTAAACCAACAACGCCTCCTATCCAACCCAATGGTACCATGACAGTACCAGAGTATCCCAGCACATAAGCACTGTTGATACCGGTGGTCAGAATAAACCCCACTTGAAACCATGAATCTACATTAAGCAAAATAGGCAAAAATAATTTTTTTTACTACAATTCCACACCATTCAAGCTACCAAAAACTGATTCTAAACTTTATAGTATACTACAAAACATAAGAAGAAATTCCCATCAACACATTTTTGCTATGTGGCGGGAACTGGACTCTGGCACCCGCTCAGAACATATTGAAATCTTCTCCATTGTAATGTAATTATCACCAAACTGTAAGCCCCATATAATAGGGAAATTCGTCATGTATAAAGCATAAGACTAAACCATTAGAAGGAGGACACATTCAAAGAAACAATTTAGAACTACAATAAATTTTCGCCTGCCAAAAACAGAAATTGATCCATTGAACATCCATGCTCAAAGATCTAATACAAAAGAAAGTTTGTCAATCATTTAACAGAGAATAATAAACAAACAAGACAACGCATTTTCATACAAAACAATAAACAAAAATCGAACCCAGATAACCAAAGCCAACAAACGCACAATATCAAACCCATAAATAATAAAAAAGAGGAAAAAATCTGAATTCATGAAATGGGATTAGGAGGAAAAGAAGAAACAACCGCTGCTGATTTGATGGGCTGTGTCAGGAACTTCAACGGCCAAATGATCATCGGACTGGAGCTTCCTATGCGACCCTCCAACGACGTCGTCAGTTCCTTGGCCGTCCATATTCGCCTCCACAGCCACTTCTTCTTCGCCTGCCGAGAGCAACACCCGCTCTTCTTCAAATATCACGCTTCCCAAAGCCAGCCTTGCTTCTTTCTCTCTATTTAATGGCTGCATTTACTAACCACCAATCCACAATTTTCATACACAGAATTTCGGAGAGATTGTCGGAATCACCATAAATATCGTTATATGCTGGGATGATTGGGTGTCAATAATTGGGTATCAAACAATTACTTTTTGAATCGTGCAAGTGTATATTTCATATACTACAGTTGACATTGCGTAGAGGCTCAAAAATTGTTGGGCAGAAAAATGTTTTTTAAAAATTGTCTAATCACATGTCAATAGTGAAGAGAATGACGATTTCGTTCCCTTGTTAGATGCTTCGTTTATTTGAGATTTCGTCTATTTAAACATGGCCGACAATTCTTGGATTGCGTGTGAACCTCAATTTGCCTCAAAAGATCGTCTAAAAGAATTTAATAAAAATTGCACTATTGATCTTGCTTATTCTTCAAACAGTAAGTTGGTCTCTAACTTTTTAAAATAAAGAAGTTGGTCCTCAACAATAATGAAAACCATCCAAATATTTATTATATTTTCCTCGCGTTTGAAGCTATATTTGAATAGAAAAATTAGGGTGTGTTTGAGCCACACTATTTTGGAAGAATATATTTTGAAATAATAGATTGATAGAGAATATGTGGTTGAAAACGAAAGAAAAGTTATTGATGTGATGAAAAATATTATTTTATTAAAAAATGTGTGGGTAAAAATGAGTAAAAGAATGAAAATGAGAATTTTAATATGTACCAAACATGACTTATTTGCTCCTCCTCCAACTGTCCTGAACAAGGAACATGGTCATTGCCACAATTCTCGAAACCACTTCCAAATTTTCATGTCTTTCAATTGAAATCATTTTTTTTAAAAAAAAATGGGACAATAAATGCGAATAACTTAATTCATGTCCAGCTTTTTGAAAATTCTCAACGAGACGGGAAGGGAAGGGCAATTGCCATTCCGTCTCTTTGACATTTTGAAATTTTCTTTTTTTTAACTTGAGTTAGTATTAAAAATTTAAGAAAAAATTGCATTCGAGGTCCCAAATCTTTTCATTTTTTGTAGACTTTACCTCAATTTCACTTTGTGCCACCACAGGTCCCAAACCTTTCAAAAATATGCTGCAGAGGTCCAAATGTATGGAATCCATTTGACCGTTAGTCAACCTGAAAAATTTTAAAAATGGATATTTTGACCATTTTAAAGTGGGAGATTTCCGTCCATACAGTAATTTTCCTTTAAAAATAATAAATAAAAAAAATCACCATCTTCTTCACCCACCCCACCCTTTCCCAACACCAAAATCCTGTCATCCACCGCTATTGTTGCCACCGCAAAACGCCACCACCATGGCCACCATCTTAAACAACAACTTTCAACATCGTTGACCCAACAATTTTCTTGTAATTGCTTGAAACAAACAACATTTTCCAAGTCAGAAACAATGAAATGAACCCAGCAATAGGAAGGTAAATTGAACTCGTCAAAATGGAAAATGGATGCGCCTTGTTGAGGAGGTTCGAGAATTGGTGGTTCGCGATCTTGACTTCCACCGTCGGCGCCAGAAAATGGTTCAAAAAGTTGCGTTCTCACTGGGTAATCTGTGGGTATCACTAAAGGAGGTGTTGCCGCCAATATTTGTGAATGTGAGTATGTGGTTTTGAGGTGTAAATCCAACTAACTCGGGAAGCGTTGATGCTCGATGTTGGGTGATTTGAGTGAGGGTTTTCTAGTGGTATGGTTGTCTGGTGGTTGGCCGAAGTACAGTGAGTGGCGCAGGACAGAAGCGGTGGTAAGTCGGGGTGGTGGGTGGGGTGAAGAAGAGAGATAATGAACATTTTTTTTGTTTTATTTTTGTTTTGATTTTTTTTGTTTATTTAATATGGTAAATAATAAATTTACCATTTTACCCATTTTAAATTTGGTCCAAATCAACTCGTTTGGTCAACTAACGGTCAAATTAATTGGATCTTTGCTGCATATTTTTGAAAGGTTTGGAACCTGTGGTGGTACAAAGTGAAAGTTGAGGTAAAGTCTACAAAAAATGAAAATGTTAAAAACCGCTGCTCCAATTTTTCCAAAATTTAATGTGAGGCATGTTTTTAAGATGATTATTAATATGAATTTTGACACCCCCTTCTGTTAAAAAAATGGTTATGCATGTAACAAACTTTCTTATTTTAAATGCTAGGACTAATTCATCATTAAAATAATGAAGTGGTGACCATCGATGCTTTTTCCAAAGAATTATGTAGTGAAGCCATTATTTATACTTTTTTCCTTTATCTATTTATTATGCAATCGGATCAAATTCGGTGTACACTCCAAGTTTGATAGCACCCTCACAATAGGAGGGTTGCCTTTTTTTTTTTTTTTT
>CAIGRL010030867.1:0-10984 GCA_903798325.1 Fraxinus xanthoxyloides
TTTTTTTCGAGCGGTGACATTAACACACATATTAAATACATACATACATATAGATACAAAATATATATATATATATATATATATATATATATAAAGAGAGAGAGAGAGAGAGAGAGAGAGAGAGAGTTTGGCTCTCCTAATATACTAAGCCAACGCCACTTCCTATTTTAAAAAGAGTCTCTTGGAGCCTAATTTAATGTTTGACTCTTTAAAATAAAGCGCGTCTCACTTTTTAAAGGGTCTCCTAGAAATGCTCTTAAGCTGGCATGTATTTGCCCTCTTCCCTTACATTAGAATCTAACCATTGAGAGGGTAGAGTCCAATTGTGAATGAGCGTGTGCACTCAAATATTTCAGAAACTAAAACTGGTTTCTTCTCCAAAATAGACCCCTTATTTTACACTATTGAACTCCTCAACTTGTGGGCGTATATAAATGCTAAGAGAGGCTGATCCCAGAATACTGTAATATCTTTACTTCTGATAATTTTAATAGTATCCCAACTCTTAAGCTTTTCTAATGATAGAAATAGTTACAATAGCATAAGTCCTAAAATGTAGCAGCAGTGACTAGAGCTCTTAACTTGAAGATCCATCCACATCCACAAATTTGTTGTGCGATAGATTTTAAATGTTCAGTGTCCATCAAGGATTGATGAGTTTCAACAAATTCTAGCATCCATCCACAGAGCAAACGAATGAGTTGAGTCAAACTCTCTTTGTTTATGTGCATTTATTTGTGAGAAGTCACAATTATCTGTCATTAGCTTTTTTATCTTGATGGAAAGAGAGTATTCATGTGTAACAGTGTAAGAACATAAAATGACTTCTTTTTCTTATGGGATCATGGATAACAGAAGTTATTTGCCCCACTAACTACGGGTGTTGGCTCAGTTTGTCATGACCAGGAGAAATAAGAAATAAGTATCATCTAAACTCTTCTTGCCTTAAAACAGGACTTTATGTTTATTTATTTTTTTGCATGAAATTTCTTACTGTTAAATGCAGAAGCAAAATATGGTAAAGCAATAAACATGGTTTACCTTTCCAGGCATTATGACTCCATCAGGTGGCTTAGGCATGTGAGGATGAAAAGAAGGAAAATTATAGAAGACGGATCTGAAATGAAGGAAAATGAAAAAGGATAACCTTCAGGATATAATACACAGCTTTGAACTATTGTTGAAATTTTGACGTAAATGTAAAATACACTCAATACCAAATTACATACATAACTTTGTTCTCCGTGATCATCTCCATGTCACAACTAGGCGAAGAAATCACTGCTGGACAAATGGGCTTATTGGAAAGATACACATATCCATTCATTCCCCCACTGCATAGTAATATCAGTTAGCTAAACAGTTAATAATTGATCATACCAACAGGAAAATTATGGCACACATGACAGATAAAATTACTCGTTTCTTCTACGGTTATTTATTACAAGAAGAAAAGAAACTTCATATATGACATATTAGAAGTTTAGAACATGTTCACTGAATTATGAATGGCAGATCACATGAGGCACCAAGTGGCAGCATCCACTGATGAATGAACAGAGAGTTTCAGCTCACGCCTGTGCAAGGTCAACTAAAGAAAAAGGCAGATGGTGACATTGATCTATCTATATATTAAAGTTCAAGTGTTCATAACTTTTTCTAACCCTTACAGGAAGGATGAAAGGTAATATACAAATACCAGTAAAGATCTTTAGGATATCTTACCTTAGTTTAGGGTTGATTTTCCTCTTTACTTTAGCTTTAGACAACTTTAGTTTGTCTTTATTCCGTTCATAGAAGGTCAAGATCTTTGAGGCTAAAGGATGCGAGACATGAACATAAAGTTTATCCATACCCAAACTGTTTCTCCGCTTTTCTTCGTCCTAAATTACAATGATACAATTCAGAAACTTGATAAATATCTCACATAAGCATAAAGCCGAAATGAATGCAGAGAAAATAAATCTCCAAACAGGAACTAGGTTATGATATATTGCATTATCTGCATTAGTAATTGTGACTTAGGTGTTACCGTCAATGTATGTTCCACTTTTGCAATCTCAGCAAGAAGACGACATTCATCGATAAATGGTAATCTACAAACAGCCTGGCAATTAGGAAGAGAACAGACTTAAGTCAACCTGTTGTAGCAATAGTATACAAGAGGAACGATTGAAAGAGAGCATGGTAAGATTGGTTCAGCTTTACAATTCATAAGTTGACTCTAATTAATTCATCTCATCACTGTAGACTAGAATATATAACTTGCTTTGATGTTGAAGACCCATAAATGAAGAAACTGTTTTTTTCAAATATTACTTCTCTCTCCGTCTCCCTGAAGTTTTTAACCATTCTGAACTATATGTAAATGGCCCTGTGACATGACGACTTTCAGAAACCACAATATTGAAAATCACAGAGTATTAGGCTATTATTTTTTTAAAAAAAAAAATTAGCATTAAGAAGAACTTCAGTCACCACGGTGGACTATTTGCCCTAACCCATAATTGAGCACTTGTTCGGGAAAGTTTTAACTATAATTTATGCAGCGAGTCCCCAGAATGTGTGCATAAAAAGTGGATATTAATTGTGGGTCCTAAGATGTGTGATTAGAAAGTATGTTTGACCAAAAGTGATTATAATTTAAGCTCTCCCAAACAAGCACTTAAGCTCATCGAAGGCAAATCACTGAGCCAGGCAATTAGAAAACTGAAACTATTAAGTAAAAGTTACGTATATTCACCATACCTTCCAAGCCCGCCTTTTCCCATTCATGTCGAGCTCAAAATCTATACAAAAAATGTTGAATTTTATTTCATACAAGTAAATACTTGAGAAAAGAGATATTATATTCACCTAATCACCCTACCAGTAGGATAAAAATCCAAAATAGGCGATGATGGATCTTTCATCAATTTCCTGTAGAACAAAGGAAGTGCATGTGCACTACACGCGTACTAGGTTATATTGAAGTCTAAAAATATAAGCAAATATCTCATTAAGTGCATGCTTGTCAAAGCTTACAATTGTTTATAAGCGGGTCAAATTTTATTCTTATCCATATATCCATAGGACCCATAACTTTTAACTCCTTTTCAACCATACATTCCTCGAGACCCACTACTTATAAACAATTATAAATTTTGACAAACATGCACGAAATAACAAGAATAAATTAGTTTAAAAACCTTGCAGCAGGCAGGACACCCATTAACTGGTTGAAGGGCTTAAAGGGTTTTCCGAGTGTAAAATTGACTTCAAGCTCACTAAGATTGTGGAAGTCAGAAGCAAATGGTGCATAGTGATAAGGATAAAACCTGAAGAGTTGAAATTCAGTAAGACATCGTTCTGCAGTTCGAGGCCCGTAATACATTTAAAGTTGGATAAATACATCAAAATAAGCAAAACAATTTTGTAGTGGTTTTCTGTAGCATTTTTGTGCTAATTAAAAATAAGTTAGCAGAGGCCTGAATTATTTGCCAGCCTTTACAGCCCTGACATCCCAGTCATTTATCAGAAACAAAGACTATATACTTGACTTCTCTTCTCAAAGGTACCAAAAACCTTGGCCTATTTATAATGCGACCCAGATCCTAACCCAACTTTTCGCATTATTTTATTGTCTCCATGATGTACAATATGAGTCAACAGCAACAATGGGACAACAAGGTGGAAAGATACAGTGGTTTCTACAGGTTGGGGTTGGGCTAGGTTGGGGAAGGTGAGTGGGGGTTTTCTGGTGAATAAGGATTAATTCACAGGTTATAACCCTGGTTAAGATGGATAATGTAACGACCCGACCTTGTGCCGTAGTCGTTATCATATCGTATGTACTGTCCGCTTTGGGAGAGCATAGGCCCATCTTACCCCTCACGGCTTTCTAACACATCCCCCAAGATTCGAACATAAGATTTCCATCATATACGAGACTTAAATTGAATCCTGGTACCAATTGGGCAAGGTCGGGTCGTTACAGGTAAGAAACTAGATATTTCTAAGTTTCTTTGATCCGGTAAAAAAAGATCATTTTTGAACATCAGCATCCTACTCGCATGTAAATTCAGGCAGAAGGAACAAGTCAGTAAGATCTTCACCCTCAGAACGGATTTTCCTTTTCCTCGCAAGCATCTCGCCTGATGTTGTGAATGCTTCATCTTTGCAATGGGATGCATATTTGCACGATCAAGACAAAATCGAACGAGACATTCTATATATAACTACTATAAAGGTCAGCTTTCAGAAACCAGCAATTTCAGGTCTCCCATTTCCACTAAAAATTTTCAGTTTGTTTGAAGGGAAAACAGTTTTTTTTTAAATGATTCAAAAAATTATCATCATTCCTCATAGTTGAAATTCAAAGATGACAGTTATTGAGGTTATAAGATTATAGCACCATCAATGAGATCCCAAAACATAGATTTCATTTAATTATTTTCGATTGAAGACTTCATTTTATATTTTCACACATTTTATTATCTCACCCATAAACAGAGGTGATTTAGCTCTAATGTAGGAGAAAAAAGAAAAGGCTCTAGCCTCTAGTTCTGCTGTCCATTGAGTCAGCGGTTATATACAGAATGGCCAAACCACGTTGTCTCTTGATGTTGTTTTCTTCCCAATATTATTCTCATTTTCCAAGTTAAACAGCATATTGCCATCATTGTCAAAGAATAAGTTAGTGTTGAGAATCAGAGGTTATTGCTAGTATTATGGCACCGCCAATGCGATATCAAAAAATTATTCACAGTTTTATAAACTCCCATGGGTTGCAAATAAGAAATATGCACATTGCAAAAATATAGATAAACAAGCAGCAGAAGAGCAGAACCATTGCCAGGAGCATACTCCTTGGTAGTAATAATGCATGAACCAACAAATCCCTTCAACATATTTCAACACCTATGACAAATAAAAGAAAGTTTACAAAACGCAACATAAGGAAAACTAAATAAGAACACAAACAAATTGACAGGAATCAGTCTGCCAGATTAAGTATCCACAGCCAACAAAAGAAAATTACAAAGATAAACCCCGGTTTGATAGAGATTAAAATCTAGATTTTAATTTTAAGTCAAAGTCAACAATTAAGTTTAACCACACATTTCATGGGACCCACAACTTTTCAACAACATATTTCAAAAAATTTTATCAAAATCTACTAAAAATATGATTTTGGTTGTCTTTGACACCCATTTTGGAGAAGAATTTGATTTGGAATAGTGATGGATGGAAGAATGTGTGATTAAAAAGTAACGAGACTTTTTGGATTTACGTGTAATATTATATTATTGATAGAATGGGCGGTTGAAATGAAGAAAGAAAATAAGAAAAAAATAGATGTCAAACAAGGGCTTTAATCCCAACCAAACAGGGGCTACGAATAAAAGTAAACAAAAGTGTCGACGGTCAAACTGGATGATCAATGAAGATATAAAAAATTGATAACATCAAGCAATAACAATGAAATTCTCTGGGATTAACTATCATAAAAAATTTCCTTACAGCATGTCTTTTAACTCTCTGATAGTCATCATCAGTTAAAGCTTTAAATTTTTCCGTATAGTATCTCTCCTTCCAACCCTCTTCTCCTAGATTAACCTGACATGAAAAAACGTTAATCTATGGCAAAAAAGATACAAAAGGTTGAGCTGACTGAATCTAATGTGAGGAGCACGAATACAAGGAAATTAGACAACCTTGTCTTCCACAAATCTGGTCTTGACATTCACGTCAACCGGAAATATCTGAATCTCTTTTCCACCAGACTGATTCAAAAATTAGATAACTTAAGTCTGAGAATCAATTACATCCATCCTTAATTTATATCAAGAAACAAATAAAAATGTTCAACACGTTACATTGCCATTGGCTGGAACTCGTCCTGCGTGCATCTTCCATCTCATTTGCTCCTGAATTATGAAATTTGTAAAGATAATGCATGTAGCAAACGGAGAGGGTGCAAACAACAAGCACTCTTCAAAGTTACTGTCCACCTTAAATACGAATGCTTGAAACTAATGAAAGCCATTTGATTAAATATTAACAAGAATATAATGATTGAGTTCCAACAACAGGTGAGGAAAATTATAAGGGTGACCTGATCTAAATGGATGTCAAACAAATAGTAGCATCCATAACAGATTCAGGCGAAATGATACATTAATATCAGGGGCAGTACCTGTCTTCGTTTCCTAAAGATGGCATTCTCATGGGTACCAATGGCTCGTACAAAGTGCTCCACTCGTTCCAGATTGACCTGGACCATAATAAGTACAACGATGTTACGAAAAGTTTAAGAAACAATATCAAACTACTTCCAAATGCAGAACTCTGTTATAATGCAATATTCGCTTACATAGCCAGTGGACTTCTTTGAACCATTTTTTTTTCCAGGTCCCAAATATTAAATTTCAAATAAAAAGAATGAATTTATCAGGGAGATAATTGTCACAAAATATATGCGCGCATACATGTGAGTATTCTTTCATGAAGCAACATGCATAAATCCAAGATGTGCATTTGGAGCCAGGTAGTTAGAACTAAAAAATAAACACTAGCATGTGCACATACATGCGAGTATTTTTTTCATGAAGCTACATGCGTTTGGAGCCATGTAGTTACAACTAAAAAAACTCTAGCAAAAACTTTTTCGTAGGTTCCCATAATCCTCCAACAGATTTGCACACTTTGCCTTCATATTTATAAAGTTTTGAATTGACTTAGAGTAAATGTCACATCAGTTGTATTGATAATTATTTTCAGAGTGGGGATTTTATAGTTGAAATAAATTCTAAAGTCATATTCTGTCCTCACTCCTCCGTACTAGAGATGTTCTAGTTAAACAGCCCTTCAGATCAAAATATTAGACAAGTCGGAAGTGGAAAAATCTTACAAAATTAAGCAATGAACTATCATGCAATTTTACAGAGCATTCAATTACAACCTCGCAAATTACATAATGCTTGGCAAGAAATGACCACCCTTACATGTCAAAATCAGGCCTGGAAGGTGACACTCCTAGTAACAAATGGACTTCTCAGAACAAATCAATTGAGCGGGTACTGAGAGAGTGCAAAGTTTGATTTTGAAAATTAATTCAACATGCTGTTTCAATTATTGTTTGCTGCACTCTATTGATCTCCACTTGTATAGAATCATGGATGGAACTTTGAATGATTTGCTTTATTCTTTAACCTTTTTTATTGTATACATCTTGTGTTCTATCCTTTTCTTTTCTTTTTTTATGAAATTAACATAGATTCATAAAAAATCGAAAATTGTTTCACTAAAAATAAACACAACAGAGATAGTTAATAAATCCACATTTGTAAATAAAATATTGTTTAATACATGCTTAAATGAAATGAAAATGGATATGTTCGGGGAAGGTAAACCATGGGTGCAACAATTTGTAGATGAAATGGCAAGAGTAGCTCAAAATTAGTCATGTACCTCAAAAGAATCAGTAAGATAGCCACCCATTCGAACAAATTCATTCTTGTAGACAGTTATGAGCAAATCGATGGCCCCCTAGAAGAAAAGTTCAGAGGGAAAAAACATAAATGAAATTTTTGCAGAAGGTAAGTTAAGCGCATTCAATTAACCCAATTCAATTAATAGTCACATAACTATAACCTAATTTCCACGAATTATTTTGAAGAAGTATGCTTTGAATATCTACTAATCATCGTATGTATGTATAGCATCCTAACCTCTGATATCTCCAATGATGGCACATGAGGTAGAAAGTCATTTCCAACAAATAGACACAAGAAAACAAAATCATCTATCAATCGCTCAAGGTCTACTTCGATGGATGGATCTGGTATTCTCAGGCTTTCCTCCAGATATTCTCTGAGCACCCATACATGGAGAAACTGAAACAGAATGATAAGAGATAAAATATAATTACATCACTAATATGTATCTATCTCACTTACTAGCACAAACATAGAAAACCTGAATAGTATACTTAATTCATATCAACAAGTACACAAACATGCATGATGTATCAACATGTAAGCCTTGGATTCTCTCAAACATTCTGAAAACTTATTGCATGTAGTTGGAGTTACTTATCTTGCTCAACCAAAATGGAAAGACAAAAAAAATTTACAACAAAGAAAGATATCAACTAAGGAAAGGAACAAGAACTTACAGCCTTCACAACCAACATATCACTTTCTCTACATGTCCTCTTTGTAACAAGAATGTCAAGATGAACGAATACAGCTATGTTGTGTAAAGAATATAATTAGGAAAATCAGATAAGAGCACTATTGTGACAATTTGAAATATGTATGCTTGTAAAATATTAAGCTGCAATGGTGCAACACCTATTCTCATCATGCCTAGTTCCAATTGCACGAATCCAGTAGAATCTTAGCAATATAAAAACCCTTAACATACAATCAATTAAACTATACAGCAGATATATAAAGAGTAACAACCTGAAACTTCTGTCTTGATATGAAGTCATCAAGAGCCTCACCACTTCCACCAGTCTTCCGTTTTGGACCTTTGTGATTATCTCGTGCTTTCTGAACGTCCTACATTTTGAACAACTATGTCATCCAACTCCACATTTATTACACAGGAAAACATTTATTACCCCCTTTAAAAGTATCCAGATCAAAACTTCCACAAAATTATCTCTTTGTGCAATAGATAAATATACCAACAACAGATTGGAATTCAGGGTCCTAGAATTCTTGAAAGCCAGTTGAAAAGCTGATAGTAAGTAAATTCATACAACAAATCTGGCTACATTTAGGTTCTCAAAAAGAAAAAAATAGCTGCATCAGCACAAGAGTGATGTGAGATAAATATATCATATAACCTTTCTGGTGCACATCAATCATAAAGCAGTAAATGGTTCCAAATAGAATTGGTTGATGAATTATGTCCATTTAGAAACGACAACAGAATGGTGATGTTTGACCATTGACACAAACACTGAGAAATCATTTGTTTCCTGTTTTGGACATATATTATAGATTTACATTTACGAGTATTCTGGAACTAGTGGCATGACATGTTCAAGCATTTTTCCCTCATTTAAGAGCCACTCCAGTCCACTGTTGGTCAATGGTCAGCCTTCATTCACCATTGCTTTGGCAGCCGACTAACCAAATGCGGGGACACAACTTACACATCAAGGAGCTTTACAGTGAATTCAATCTACGAATCCACAGTCAGACTAACTGCTCACTGCAGTTCCTTTTTTCCATTGGAAAAAACAGAATCAATTTTGTTCATATGCTTCCAGCAGTTGCAGGACAGAATCTAGATGTTGGATTATCAGGGGCAATTTGGTCATCCAGTTTGAGCTTTTCTTTTAAGAATGTAAAAACCAGTGCTGAAATTCACGCTTGAATTAGAAAACCAACAATATGAAGCTTCTTGTTATCTAAATAATTAAGTGGTCTTGCGGACAGAGAAACTTCATAGATGACAGTCATTAGCTCCAAGGCAGTCTAGAATAACCTCCTACATTGCACTTGTGATTTATGAGCCACTTGTCAAAATGGCACATGCAGATCACGTGATAAATTTTCAAAATTCTAATTGTTATTTCTTTGCTAATTATTTGTTGAGAAAAAAAATTGTGGCTTGCTGCTTACTTCCTCCAGTTACATACCAATCTCATCCTCATAAAAGTAACAGGTACAACACTCTAACAGGATTCCCTAAAGCAGCTTAAATAGAATCGAAAATTGTTAAGTCGGATACAAAATTTCAGTGATGAAAACTGGGAAAAACCCCCAAACTTACAGACTCTCTTAAAACTGAGAAGTGAACTTCGTGGGTAGCCAAAGCAAGCATGATTAAATCTGCATCCTAATAAAACAGAACTAGGAGTCAAAATGTCTTGTACATTTGCAACATAATCCATAAATGGAGAGCACCTTAAATAAATCAAAATAGACCAAAGAAACTTACCAATCCATACAGACAATGCCGGGTATTTGGATCAAATCCTGGAAGATTTCGTTGTAAGCGGATATAAGACATTATCTTGTGTTCACCTTCACCAGGCACACTAGCATCCGAAAGGATTACCTGACAAAATCAGAGAAAATCACATCAAATAGATAAAGAATAGATTTCTCCCACTAATTGAGTGTCAAGTTCCTACCTTGATTGTTTGCCAACCAGGATCGTGGTTCGTCCTCCAATGTATATAATACTGAAGCGCACCAGACAACAATTCCATGAATTCGGTTCCAGGTGTTATTACATTTGAATCGAGCTTTTGCTTTCCCATGTCATTTCCTTCTAGTTCAAGGTCTCCTCTTTGTTTCTCCGTTTGAGAAGTCTAATAGCAATTAGAAATCAATAGTTTTTTTTTTTTTTCCANGAAATCAATAGTTTTTTTTTTTTTTCCACTTTGTAAGCAAAAAGAAAAATCTTTGAGCACGAACTTTGAAATCTGTGAAAAACATAAAACTTACTTCATCGGTTATATCTGTAGCAGCTCTGAATCGTCTTGCTCGCTGCTGATTCATCTTAGCCCTCGGTGCAACACCATCTAGCAAGATATCATTACGTGACAACACAATTACTGTTTAGTTTTACTATGCCAAGGTAACAGCAAGACCACTTTACATTTTTCATCAAATTTCTCTATCATAAGAATATTTCTTCGAGTTAAAAATATTGTATGATAGTATTCAACAACCAATTCAATGCCCATAAACTTCATTTCGCTCAAATTTATTTGATGAAATCCTCGAGGTCTTCCGGTTTGGAAATACTAAAATATCCATGAATATGGTAAATAGACCAAGAACAGATAGCTAACTGACCGATTGCCATGTAAAGAAGTTTTCGTGGCCTAATCACAGTAAAAATTCGATCAAGGTACTTAAATACCGCCCTGAATACTTCATCGTAAGTTTCCGGCATTTTCTGCAAAGAAAGGCCAAAATTGAACTGAATTCTTCAAATTAAAAAAAAAAAAAAAAAAAAAATAAAATTTCAA
>CAIGRL010030912.1:0-10701 GCA_903798325.1 Fraxinus xanthoxyloides
CGAAGTGCATAAATAGTAACGATATACATGGCCTTAAAAGAGCTTATTTTCTACTCCTTATCTTTCATGTATTATATGCATAGCAGCATGTATTCCTGAAAAAGATATAGCGGTGAAGAAATACTTGAGATGAATTTTCATTGAAAATGAACCTAAAAAGTACATGTGAATAGTCTAACCGAAATTACCTTGGTGCGCTTTATTCTTTGTAGGCTCGATTAATGAGGATTAAGTAAGATAATAAATAATTTTATTTATGTATTTATTTATTTACTTACTATTTAATCTTGTCTATTCGAATTTAGTATAATAGAAAATTAGATGATTTTAATCTTGGTTGATAAGTTGTCACAAACCAACCAACCAAGCCCCACCCGACCGATACTTGATTNAGAAAATTAGATGATTTTAATCTTGGTTGATAAGTTGTCACAAACCAACCAACCAAGCCCCACCCGACCGATACTTGATTGGGTTGGGTTGGATTAAATTTTGACCAAACCGATCATGTTGGATTAGGTTTGGGTTGAAGCAAAAATCGACCCAACCCAACCCATGCCCACCCCTAGTGGTAAGACTTTGTGGAGACTAGTGACGCAGTAGACATCTTCTCCACGATGGTGAGCTAGGTAGGAGGGCCTTTGGTACGTCCATAGAGGCTGAAGCCCTCGTATCTTGGGGATGCCTCACAATGTCCCAACAGTCTTTTGTATCGTGATTATAAAAATGATGATATGTACAATAAATGGGTTCTTCGTCCCTATTTTTAGATCAGCACCTCGTCCTCTACATCTCCCTCTTTGAGGATACCTCTGAAGGGTTGCCCTGATGCATTTCTGCACTAGGGTTTGCTTCCTCATAAGCTAAAGTGGGTACTACATTGAGTGTCACGCTGGCTGAGCCTATCCATGATTGAAAGGGGTCTGGTGATCCATCAAATGGGAGGTATGAAATTTTCCCTCTTTGCATTTGTAGATGGAGAGTCCTTGGCTGGCCCTGTTCCTATGATCTCTCAATTCTTCATTAAGGATTTCATGCCTTATCATTTATAGTAGGCAATCACACGTGGTAGGATCCTTGTTTTGTACATCCCTCCGAAGAGAGAAATCATGTCCAATCCTCCCCTTAAGGTAGTTAGTGCTTCTCTATTTGTTACTTGCACACAGTAGGTTATCTCGTGAGTGAAGCGAGACAAGAAACATTTCAGAGACTCGCTTTACTGTGGCCACATATATTACAGGGTTGAATTGGTCTTTCACTATCATTATTGGTAGCAAAACATTATAGGAACAATCTTTTAAAGTTTGACCAGCTTTATATGCTTCATTCTGGTAACCTGGTACACCAGATTTTAGTCGCTCCACTCAGAGTCAAATGAAAAGCTCTACACTTTATGGCTGGGTGGCTCCTTTCAGATTCATGTGGATTATAAAACTACTGAGCTATTTCATGGGGTCGTCTCTCCCAACATACTTTGGAATCTTACGGAGTATGAAGTGGTTTAGCATGGGAGCATTTATAATGGCTTGAGAGAACGGTAAATGTTCATCATCATCTTCGAGGTAACAGGACCTCTAGGGCTCATCAAAGCCCTCATCCTCCCTATATTGATCTTGCGGGATGGAATGGTAAGGTTAGGCTTCACTTCTGACCAGCTCCCTTCTCTCACGCCTATTTTTGGGGAAGGAACTCGAGGTTCTTCTTGGAAAACTGGTTTTTCTTGTCTTTCGGACCGAAGAGGCTCCTGTTGCCTATTCCTAGGTACATGAGGGGGTTGAGTCTGCCTATTTCTAGGCAACACTGGGCTCAGCCTATCAAAGACACTTGCTGACCTCTGAGGTAGGTCTTCTGGCTCATAATTCGAAGGAAAACTAAATGGAGCCTGATAAGATCGTTCAGAAGCATAATTAGTTAAGGTGTCAATTCCAACCTCCCTCTCTTGGGGGCTTCCATCCTATTGTGATGGTACTGCCATTTGGCTTTGAACTTCTTCGTCCTCATGGTAATACTATGGAGGGTCTTAGAATGTTCTTCCAGGGGCTACGTATGGAGGAGCTGGATATCCTTCTTGACCCTGCATGCTCATCTGCAGTTCATGCATAGCCATGTTCTGCTGGGTTATGCTTCTCATGTTACCAGTCATTGTGGTGACTTCTTTAGTGAGTCTGGCTACTATCCTAGCTCCGACTCTTGACCCACCTCGTCTATGTTATTGGTGAGGCCTTTGGTGTGTAGCTGGGACAGCCTATGAGGGTTTCCCTTTTTCAGGGCGCTTCTTCATCCTTCAAGGTACGTTTTCTTCATTGTTTGAACTCATGTCGATAGACACTTTTTTCGAACAAATATCCCGTTCTTCAAGGATCAAACGAGCATAAGATTCGCATGGTCATCTCTTGGGCTTTCTAATAGTTCTTTATTCAAGAACACTCCCTTTTCAGGGTTTAGGGAATTTTTTCCAAGGTATTTCCTAGCGGCTTCTCCCCACTTGATTTTCGTGGTTAACTACACGGTTTCCCACAGACGCTGTAAATCTGTTGACCTCAGAAAATGAGTCAACAAATGTAGGGCATAGTCTCGCCCATCAAACTAATTTCGGTGGGTTTCTACCGGATAAACGGTGAGAAATGAGGTAAATTTGGATGCGGGAAGTGCTTCACAACGAGAGACAAAGATGTTTGAGCTCCGGTTAGTGAAACAAAAGATGATCACGCTATCAGTGATCACCAAATGAGGATTAAAACTAATAACCAAAGATATCACTAGAATATGTGAAAGGATAGAAAACAAAAGAGTATTGTAGATTTCAAGATCATCGACTTATGTAACTTTTTCTACCAAGTATATAATGTAAAATGGAAATACAAATGTTTGTAAGAGAAATTGTCAATATTTTTTCTTGATTCCATATTTGAGAGTTCAAGACATGAGAAGATGATCATTCCAACTCTAATTTTTCCAACCCCTTCTAAGTTATAAAGAGGATTTATATTGCCTTGGCCGACGTGGTATCCGTTGTATCAGAACCACGTGACCTCATCTCCTTAGTTGAGACCTCATGACATTGTCTATTTATACAATTAATAACTTGATAAGGGGTCAACCACCAATACAATAAGCTGACGCCTTGACATCTTCTATTATAGCCGTTACATCAATCACCTCTCAAAAATACTCAAATATTTTGCAAGAGACAACATCGACTTATGAGCGTCGGAGCTGGTCTTCTGAGTAAAGGGCTTCAGCTCTTTATTGCCTATCTTTAGGCAATGCCTCGTCCCAAGTGTGGTGCTTCGCTAATTGAGGCAGCGTCTCTCTATCTGCATAATTTCTTTACATATTGACCATTAGGGTCTTCATTGACTTTCTGTCCACGTGGATTGCTACATAGCATATTGACTTAGAGATTTGAGGACGAGGTGTAACAATAACGATATAACGTATTGAAAATTTGATATTTATTAATTATTACGCTGATTTAAGAAGAATTATATAGTGATTTATAAATTAAATCGGACTACGTTTGGCTAACCTAATATGTATAAAACAAATATGAAATCTTTTCAACAACAAAAGATGAGAGCTGAACAACAAATTCCGTATATACAATAGCGTGATTTTATAACTCTACATAGGTTTTGAACCTAGTAAGAAAATATTTCATACAAATGCTTATATTATACTAAAAAAAAAAAGGAAAAAAAGTCAAACTGCATATTATGATTTAGCCTCTGTTTTGTCTCATTTCTTATATAACTCATTTTCTCATCAAACTTATTTTTAACCACTCATTTTAATGAGACCCACTACTTTTATAAAATCTACTAAAAATCTAATTTTTATTCAAACTGAGGTTAGCAAATGGAAAACATTATAAACGATGTTATAAAATAAAGTCGATACCAGAATTGATTTGATACCACTTTTTGTGAAACAAACCATAGGATTGAGATATTGAAGTTATATAATAATTAATAATGAAATATATGCTCAATCAAAGAATAATAAAGACAAAAATATAGTAGAGAAATTAAGGGATTGTATTGACTCAAGAATAATAAAGAAGAGTGAGAATTACAATTGATCATATAATTCTAGTAATTTATTTTCTCACACTTATCAAATTGTATAGAAGAGGCTAATATTTATAGAAAACTTGTAGGGGACCTCTAAGTAGAATTGTTGATGAAGTATGATACCGAAAATTGAGTCCAAAAATCCGAACAGGCCTGCAGGTGCCTCGACGCCAAGGCCAGCACTGCTGCGCCGGTGTTCTATGCGAAATTTTTTTTCTCCATCAAATTCTTATTCAAGTCCAATACTGATTTCCAACTCCCAATGGGCTTCCAAATAGAATATCAACTTGAAATAGGACTCTAATAGCATTTCAAATTGAATTATCCTTGTCGTGCATTTCAATTAGAATTCTTCAATTATTTCAAACAAGAAATTCGGGTCACGCCTGAATTCTAACAATCTCTACCTTGACACGAATACCACCAAGGAATGAACTGACTTCTTCAACAATAACCAAAAAAATAATTTCTCCAACAAAAAACATAAAATACTCTACCTCTTCCAATGAATCCAAGTATTACTCTGTAGAATTACCTTAGATTCCAAAAAAATCATAATGATTTTGAATTAACCAAAATGGGTTGTAACACACCCGCAATGCAGAATCAATACCAAATGATTTTACTGAAAGCCCCTTGTTAGATTGTACACCTTCTACTCCACTTAAAACATGTTCAACAAAATCAACATCTGCATACCTTGTTCCACTGGGTCTGTCTCTAGCAACTGAATATAATGGCACCGCAAGTGATGTGGCAAAGCGGCATTATCCATAAGCAGTATTCTTCAAATCCGACCATTTACGAGCTCCTAAAGGTATTGTACCAAACTGAATGTCCACCAAGGTACTGAACCTGTGCTGATTGACTCTTCTAGATTCTGCATGTCCATGCAAGATGTATAATTGAGACCTTTTATGTCCCTCCAATACAAACTGGTCCCCTTTACAAACCTTTAAAGCTCCACCTCTACCAAAGAACTCATAACCCTTTGAATCAAGGATAGACAACGAGATAATATTCTTTTTCAAACCTAGAACATTTCGAACTTGGCCAAGTGTTCTAATTGTCCCATCTAAAAGCTTCGATCTGATTGTACCAATTCTAACAACTCAAAAGGTGCGTTGTTTTCCATAACAACGACACCTTTGGAAAAGGTTTCATATGTAGCAAACAAGTCCTTATTAGGATACATATGAAACACACATGCTGAATCAAGAATCCAAGCATCTTCTTGTTTAGATTAAATGTCATAAATAGTTAAGAGATCTCCATCACTTACAACTTTCCCCGTGAGGTCTGCTTCGCCTGAAATATCAGAATGTCTACTTACAACCATGTTTTTTTTATTCTGCAATTTTTAGCTATCCTTCTTCAAATGCCCTTTTTTCTTGCAGTAGTTACAAATCTGATTACTGAACTTAGATTTTGTTCTGCCCCTTCTAGAATCACCATGAGCAATCACGCCTTCTCCATCTCTGGCCTCAGAAAACAGATTCTTCATCTTTTCTTTTGAATACAAAGCATCATACACCTCCTCTTGGTGAGAGTATCACGATTATATGATCGTGTCTTTAAAAGAAGAAAACAAAGCGAGCAATGAACATAATAGGATCAAGGTCAAATCTTCTTCATCATACTCTACTTCCAAAGTTTTCAAATTAGTGACGATCTCTTTAAATACAGCCATGTGATCTTCCAAAGATCATCCTTCTGTCATGCGATGANTCTGATTACTGAACTTAGATTTTGTTCTGCCCCTTCTAGAATCACCATGAGCAATCACGCCTTCTCCATCTCTGGCCTCAGAAAACAGATTCTTCATCTTTTCTTTTGAATACAAAGCATCATACACCTCCTCTTGGTGAGAGTATCACGATTATATGATCGTGTCTTTAAAAGAAGAAAACAAAGCGAGCAATGAACATAATAGGATCAAGGTCAAATCTTCTTCATCATACTCTACTTCCAAAGTTTTCAAATTAGTGACGATCTCTTTAAATACAGCCATGTGATCTTCCAAAGATCATCCTTCTGTCATGCGATGAGAGTATAAATGCTACTTGAGGTTTAACTTGCTTGTCATACTTTTAGTCATACACAATTGCTCAAACTTCAACCATAAAGCAGCTGCTGAATCTCCTTCAAAATGTCCTAGAGAAAAATATTTGATAGATGAAGATTAATGTGAGAAAGTGCTTTCTTATCCTTCCGTAATTTCTCATCCGCGCTCAAAGTTGTTAACATCTTGACAATTCCTAGCAACGCATCATTCAAATCCGACTGTGTGAGTACTGCATGCTTCTTAACCTGCCATAGCGAAAATCTAGTGATCCGTTCCAAAAGCGAATGTCATACTTCATGGAAGTTGTCACAAACAAAAACTTCGAACAAATCAAATGTTGCGTTCTGCGGAACTGCTAAACCTAGGCTCTGATATCTCTTCTTATAAAACAAAGTTGATACTAGAATTGACCTGATATCACTTGTTGTGAAATAAACCACCAGATTGAGATGTTGAAGTTATATGATAAATAATAATGAAGTATATGATCAAGCAAAGAATAATAAAAACAAGAATATAACAGATGAATTAAGAGATTTTATTGATTCAAGAATAATGGAGAAGAGAGAAAAATACAATGGATCTATAATTCTAATAATCTATTTTCTCACACATATTAAATTGTATAGAAGAGCCAAATATTTATAAAAAACATGTAGGGGATGTCTAAGTAGAGTTGTTGATGAAGTAGAAAGCCAAAAACCGAGTTTGAAGCGAAGTAGGAGAAGAAAGCAATGAAAAGTCCGAATAGGTCGGCTCGGCGCCGGTGTTTTGTCTGAATTTTTTAAAAAAATTGTTTTCTCCATCAAAATCTTATTCAAGTCCAATACCAATTTTCAATTCTCAATGGACTTTCAAAATAGAACTTCAACTTGACATATGACTCCAATAGCATTCCAAATTGAATTCTCTTTGACGTGCATTTCAATTAAAATTCTTCAATTACTTTAAACAAGAAATTCGTGTCACGCCCAAATTCTAATAAATGTGAAGCTATTAGATACTTGTCATTCTTATATGATCTGTAAATTGTTATTGCTTTTATTCTATTAATAATTTGATGAAGATCATAGAAAAATGACCATACTGTGGAAAATCTCCAAGTACTCATCAAAATTATATCTTTACAAAAGGATATAATATTAAATTAAGTGTAACAAATAGGTTAACTGGTTAACAATATAAACAATAGCAAATATATTAAAGAATTAAACTAAAGGTCAAAATTTGAAATAAGCAAGCTCAAGTGCTTGACATTATGTAAAATTACAGTTTAAGCAAGCAAGGAAATCCCACAGCAAAACCTAGCCTCGAAACTCAAAATAATAATATTATGATACAAATGGCCGGTTGTTCTTCAACTATGTGGACGTGAGATAATGAGGCAAAATTTGTGCAGCGTGGATGACATGTTTGTCAAGTCAAATTACTATTTTAGCAATAAGTTCTAGCTTTTCATGTACAAAAATTAAAAGCATGGGAGCCAAATTGTATATCAAATTTTTTTTATAGTGATAACAACAATTTTAAAATGGGAGTGGGTCCATGCTAAATCCGCCAGTGCAAGGTTTCATATGTATAAATAGGTCGAATTCCTGCACTAGATCCTTGATAATATGCTTGTACACGAACTGTCGAATAATCTAATTGGTCATTGAATAATGTTATTCTTTACTAGTCATGATCATTACCCTTCTAGGTGACAATAAGTCTTATTCTCCAGTGGAGTTGAAGGGGCGGATCCAGCACCCGGCGAGCCGGTGTGGCCGCCCGTGCTGGATTCGCCAAGAAAAAAAATTATATATATATATATATATTTATATATAAAGATTTTTACAAAATGGTACATAGATCAATTGGCGGAGAGCTTGCCCTCCATTGTTGATTCACGGGTTCGATTCTCTATCATAGCATTCTCCTTTTTACGTATATAATAATTAAATATTAATTAATAATTATACAATTGTTTAACAAGAAGTAGGGTAGCTCGCATTAGAGGTATGGGGTTCAATTCTATGTTTTTTTTTAACTTTTTTGTTTAATTAATAAACAATAACTAATTAATTATATATTATTAATTTTCATTTTCAAAATAATTTTTAAAAAAGTTTATTGAGTCAAATTATTACTCTATGATATACATACTTTTATTGTTAAGTTTTACTAATTTATTTTATAAAATTCAAATTTGGACAATCTAAATGTTGCTCTTTATTCTTTCAAAAATTCGAAAAATACTTTTTTCTTTTGGGGTCAAAAATAATTTTAGTTTTAAAAAATCATTGTTTTCAAAATTTTACATAACTTTCGCCTAAATTCGGAGCTTGTCTTTACCATTTAATTATGCTTTACATATAAACTATTTCGTTTGAATTCGTAAAAAAAACTTGAAACTTTTTAGTACATACATAATTGAAAAGTGTTTTTTTTTTAATTATTTTGGGTTGTATTGGAATATATTTTCAAATGTATACGAGATTGTCGACGTTGACTGGTCAACGTCCGCCCGAGCTAAACTTGAATGCTGGGTCCGCCACTGGTTGAAGTAATAATATTCATAAGTTATAATAATCAATAGCTAGAGGTGGTAATGTATCTCTTGATTCATTGTCTAATACATTAAAATGTATCACAATTTTATTTGACATTAAGTTAAGAGGCTCAGCGCTACGTAAAATGATGGTGATTAAAATTAATTACTGATAAGTGTAGTTTCTACACTTATTCTAGGTCCTAAACGATGATATTTAACTTCTTTTTGGATAAAATACTATCTAATTTGTTTTATGTTTTATTTTGTAGGTAAAACTCAATGTTTGATGAAGAATTGAAGAAAATAATGCAAAGATATCGGAAAAGGGGCTCAATTGTATCAAATACAAAGTTTAGGGACTGAAATGAAAATGCTCAAAAGTTACTTTGAACCTCATGATGAAAATTTGAGACTGTTAGACATCAATTGGATGAGAAAATAAGCCAAAAGGATGAAATATAGTCCATGTATTCTCACATATCTACTTCCAGCCGAAAAAGTTATGCTTCAGATTTTTAAGCTCACATTGAGACCCATTTTTGGCTTAGAAAATGTTTGAATTGGGAAAATTTTATTTCGAAAATATTTATATTCCTTCAAGTTATACTTTCAATACATTTTGAATCACCTCAATCGAATATTAGGAGAGAAAGTTATGATAAAAATATTAAGAGTTGTTCAGCTGCCGAAAATTAGGGAAGGCGCGAGCCCTCACCTGTAGGAGAAGTGCGCACCCCAGACCAAAAAAAATTTGTCCGACGTTGTCAAATCTCCAAGGCACGTGCCCTAGGTTGTACTACGTGCGCGCGCCTTAAGTTTAAAAGGGAAAAATTCGATTTTCCTTATTTTTATTTTGGTAACAATTCAATGCAATATTTTGGCATCCTTTAAATACCGAACCTCGACCAGAACGTGGGAGCTCTCCTGCAAACCTCCATTGAGCCTAAATTCTCATCATAGTCTACATATTTTGGAGGCGAAGAACGAGGCACAATCATCAACCAAAGGCTAATTATACAAGTTTATTGAATAATATTCATTCTTTTTCAAGATTCAAACCAAGAAATTGGATTTCTCTACTTTCTTCATTATTTCTCGATTCGGGTTATATCTTCAAATTATTTTTTGTACAGTTTAATAATTAGGATGGTTAGCTAAGTTTCTCGTTGTATTGGATGAATGATGAACCCTATTGCTTATTTATTTTAATTCGAGACAATTAATTTAGTACTTCTTGATTTTTTTTGATTGATTTTGCATTCATATTGAACTATTTGATTGCTTGAGCACAAATTAGATAGTAAGTTGCTTCCTATAGTGTAGGAATACTCACAATAAGTCTAAAACATGACAAAACCAACACATGGACAATAAGTATTATGAATAATATATATGACACGTGCAATCATGTGTGATAGATCCTGTAATTCAGTGCAAGTTTTTCATATGAATTCGGACTAAGAATAGGATTGGGTCGTGTTGAACATAAGTATAATATATCTTGGAAACGAATATTGAATATTAGTGGATTATCGATTGTCTCGAATGCATTAATTTATTAGATTATGAATTAATAATTGAATTAAATGGCAATAGGGGGATTCACGATTCCAATACAAACATTCACATATATATTAGATGAACACTTTATTTGTTTTAATAGTTTAGGATTAGTATAAATAATATACGAACAATCTCTTTTGATTTCGTCAAACTTCGAATTTAATAGTAGTTATTGAACTAAAATTTAGACCTTATTCCTTGTGGGAACGATACTCTTAACTTACAAACCTTATTACTTGTACAACGATCCCGTACGGTTGCGGGTTTAGTGCGAACAATTACGAATAACACTATTATGGAGTTGTGAGGAAGAATAATGGATTTGTGGACCTACTTCCATATAAATTGGTAATGATCACCAAATGGCATTATTCTTCGTCATTTGGCTACACGCCTAAAACTAACAAATCCAGGTCAACTTGAAGGATACAAAAACATTGCTTTGGCTACACACCTAAAGTTACTTG
>CAIGRL010030913.1:0-12616 GCA_903798325.1 Fraxinus xanthoxyloides
TGTGATCAATTATTTCATATTGTACCTATAATCTTTATTTTTTCAACAAATTGGTATCAGAGCTAAAAACTTGAAAATTCTTGGGATATCGAGGTTTTGATCAAATTAAGAGCTCAAATTCATCTTTCAAATAATATTTTTCAGGATGTTTTGAAATAGAAGTTAATCGCTGCATTATGATTGAAATTGGAACAATTATGCATGATGAAGAGTCTAACTAGCAAATTACATTTGAAGCAAAACCTATATTCTCATCATATGCCAGAACGTACATTCCTTGAAGATCGTATAGCTGTTTTTAAGGAAAAAGTCGTTGATCTTGGAGGTTAAATATGATGAAGCGAATTTGAGTTTGATTTTTTTTTTCTCACACAATCTTATATAGTTGTGATACATTCACTATTGAAAAAGTTTATGATTTTCTATATTCAAAGGAAAAGATGAAGTATCTTGTTGGATCAGGTTCATGGAGATGGACTTGTTGTTAGTGATGGTTGTACAAAGGGCAAATTAAAGTCTAACTTTAAATTTTGTAAGAAGAAGGGACATTTGTTAAAGGATTATTATAAGTTGAAGAATAGAGAAAAATTGGTTGCAAATTAGCAATCAGAAATTTCAGGGAAAGCTAGAATTGCAAAAAAAATTAACACTCTAATTGAGAACTTTTACTTATTTCTGACTACGACTTCAAATATGACGAGGATTGGATTCTTGATATAGCTTACACTTTTTATTTGTGTCCCAATCGGAATTTATTTTCAACATATGAAACAATTTCGAAATATGTTGTGGTAATGAGAAATAATGTATCTCGTAGGATAGTTGGTATTGGTTGAGTTAGAATAAAGATGTTTAATGGGACAATTAGAATATTTGATGCAATGAAACATGTTCCAAATTTGAATATAAATCTTATTCCCCTGAATATTCTTGATTCAAAAAGGTACAAGTGCACTGTTGAAGATGGAGTCCTGAAGGTTAGTAAAGGAGCACATGTTTGGTTCAAGGGACATAGAAAATCCTAATTATATACCTTGCAGTGTTATACGAAATCTTTGATCAATCAGCATATTTTAAGAATTCAAATGGATTTGGAGTTGAATTATGTACCATTAGAGTCTAATTTGGGGTCTTCTTTGAAAAATACATCAAGGTTGAATTTAGAAATTATGGGTATACCGCTTTGCTATCATTATTGGTGGTGCTATCATATTGAGTTGCTAGTAACAGGTCCATTTTTATTATAAGCCTCTACATGGCAATGCTGCCGATTTAGTTGAATATGGTTTGAATATGGTTAAGAGTGTTGATTTTATACAAGATCCTTTTTTTAATGCATTCATTTGTTGACCTTGTGGTGATTTTGCTTCGGGGTTTGTTTATGTCTTGTTTGGTGATGTCCGAGTCCAGCATTGAGAATTTTGTTAATACTCAATTTTTGAGTTTTGCACTAGTTGGGTAGCAGATTTTGATTGGAAATTGCGTTTGTGTATTTTTAATAGTTGAAGTTTATTCCTTGCTGTGAAATTTATCTCCAAGTGGAGAATCTTTGAAGTTTACTCATTGTTGTAGAATTCGTGTCAAAGTGGCGTTGTATCAGAGCAATCCAATATCATCTTCGTTTTCAAGAGTTTGATGGCGCTCTATATCGTTTATAGACTTGATTTTGATTCTAGCCTTGGTTTGAAAATGACTGATCGAAGTTGTTTGGATCAGGCTTGAAACTAGAAAAATTAGGTGAGAGCTGTGTTTGGATCAAATTGGCTAGTGATTTTTTGTTTATGATCATAGCACTATAGGAATTCAGCCTCTCCATATTTTCTTCATAGCTTAAGAGAGTAGTTTGTACCTTTTCCCTTAGAAAATCATTAACTATAACCTCGAAATCCACTTGATCTCTTTCACGCTGATATGTGGGGCCTACCCCAATTATTTCACGAGCTGGTTATCACTGCTATTGTAGATGACTTTTCTCGATTCATTTGGATATGTCCCTTGAAACACAAATCACGAACACTTTCAGCTTTCATTCGCTTCAAGAATGTTTAGAAAACTGTTGGGGTGAGTATAGAGCATTCACAAACCTTTTGGAGCATTGTGGTGTCTAATTTAGACACCATTGCCCTCACACACACACAAAATGGAAAAGCCACGATTTGGAGCACTGTGGTGTCTAATTTAGATACCATTGCCCTCTCACACACAAAAAAATGGAAAAGCCACGGGCACAGTCGAATGGGGCTTACTCTATTGGCTCAAGCTTCAATGCTTTTGAGTTATTGGTGGGAGGCCTTTCAAACCGCAGTTTTTTCTAATAAACGAACTGCCTATATCAGTTCTGGATAATTTGTTACCTTGGGAAAGACTTTACAAGAAGAAACCTGACTATTCAGTGATTAAAGTCTTCGTATCAGCTCGCTATCCGTGTTACCTAACTAATCTTGCCATCCAATGATTACTAGAGCCAAATATGGGATCTCTATACCAACAATATACTCTCTTATTGCTCAAAATGGTGCAGATTTTGTAAGTGACATGACACACATATAGAACCTACTACAACAAAAGAAGCTCTTAACTCACCTAGGTGGAAGAGAGCATTGGATGAGGAACATGAAGCTTTGATGAAAACAAACACATTGACTCTAGTACCATATTCCTAGAATTACAATCTCATTAGAAAGATGTTGGTCTACAAGGTCAAATAAAATTCAGATGGGTCGCTTAACAGGTTTAAAGCAAGACTTGTAGTCAAAGGGTTCTGCCTAAACTCATGGAGTTGATTACTGATAAACCTCTAGTCCAGTTGTTAAAGCGAGTACAATTAGAATTATCCTAACCGTTGCATTTGCCAAGAACAAGAAGGTGAGACAAATTGATATCAACAGTGCATTTCTAAATGTTGCACTTGAAGAGAATGTGTTCATGATGCAACCAGTGGGTTTTATTGAACCAAACTTTGTAAATTTCTAGGTGGATATTGTGTCTATTTTGGCGCTTCCTTTGTCTCGTGGCAATTAAATGGCAAACTGTTGTGGCTAGATAACGTACAAAATCAGAATATAGAACCCTTGCTCGAGTTAGTTCAGACCATACCAGGCTTGAATCTCTTCTGAAAGAATTGCATTTCCAACTACCCTTTTGTCCCATCTAGTGATGTAATAACTCAAGTGCCAGCTCATAGGCATCTAATCCTGTCTATCACGCTCAATCAAAGCATACTGAGATTGATATCCATTTTTAGCCGTCCAAAAAATAACTTGAAGTTCGACATATTCCATCGTGCGGTCAAGTAGCAGGTTGTATCACCTAACCCCTTTCTTTGCCACAATTCGACCTACTTTGAGAGTAAATTCGGTGGTGATATAGCCCTTGATTGACAATCATTATTTAGACAAAATAAAGTTTTGAATAATGATTATTAGGAAAATATGGTTTGAAAAAATTTGGATTTATGTACAAAATATTTTAACGTGTAATTGAAATTGAGTACGTAAAAAAAATTGAAAATAATAGTTGCCAAACAGGGGCATGATGTTAGAGAATAGTATGTTGCATGTAGCAGTAGCAGAGGCTGTAAAAACATCACTTTTTGTAATTTGTTTTATTCTAGTTCTCTCTCTTATGTTTCTCTTGTCAAGTGGCCAAGTGCCATATGGACTACCTCTGTCTGAATCGATACATAAGAGTCTCATCTCAGCATTTGTCTGTATTGTTCACTAACAGAAGCAATAAACCTATTTGACTAGTAATAGTATACTGAGGCAGCGCGACTCAATCACATTAGCAATAAAATTTGAACTTCTTTTTTTTTCCTTTAAATATTGTTCACTAATATCCAATTCCAATGGAATCTCCAACATCTGCCTTTGTTGAGTTCTCAAATTGTTGTGCCAAAATACTTAAACGTCCATGCACCATATGGGAGTTTTGACTTCTTGACAAATCACACACACTGGGATCAAGATAATTATATTCTTTAATCACAATGCAACCATATAAATATTATTAATTTGAAAAAAAATTATACATCTCTCAGTGAAAAATATGATTAGTGAATACTATCGGATCACGACTCTCATCTTCTTCTTCCTCCTCCTCCTCCTCGTCATCTTGTCCGGACGGGAATATTTGTCGAATAGGCTCGAAACTGTTGGAGGGAGCAGCAGTTTGTTCGAAGTTAGTAGGGCTGCAAAAATTGTTGATTTTAATAAGATTGTTGTTTGAAACTGAAGAAGTGTTTGAATAGGCTGGCTGTAACACTGCAACATGTTGCTGCTGCTGATGATGACGATGTTGTGGTTGTGATGGTGAATTCTGAAGGGCATTTACCATTGCATATCTACTGTTTATCAGCTGAGTTTGCACCGCTGAAATCTCCTCTTGAAGAGATGCCACCTGAATATATTTACTTAGCAAGTCATCTCTTCTTCGGACATTATCTGTGCTCCACAAAAAAGAAACAAGAAATGCAGCACCAAAATGCTAGTTCTGAAAAAAGTTAAGACGAAACGCTTTGGAAACGTTTTGGTGGTTATAAATTATAAGTTCAGTGTGAATAATCTCTTTATCGGTGATTATAGATTGTTGCACTTTTCAGAAAGTATATAATATTAATCATTATTTCTACTGAGCAAAAGTTGGTAAACTTAGCTTGCTACCAGACCAGACCACTTTAGCTGAAAATTTTCAAAATATGGAAATAAATTTTCCATTTTAACTCTAATGATATGTTTCCCATGCTCGAGTAAGAATTGGACAATATTAAAGAAGGTAAAGGCGTGAGATTTTTATTTATTTTTCCTGTTGTTGAGTCTATTCGACAAGCAAACAAATGTCTGTTGATGATTTATGCTAAAACATTAGTGACATGTATGGAAAGTCGTAATGGACGGGACATTTTAACTTTTTCTTTTGATATAACAAGGATGATAGGAAAGGTCATTTCTTGGCACAAACCTGCTGCTGCAAGGCAATAATTGTTGAGACACAACCATAAACCGGATCCGAGAGTCTTGCCTGAGCCTCATAAGATATTGTGACGACTGCATCATGTCGCCGGTTAGCCGGAATGTGCAACAAGAGCTTCGACACATTGCTCGCCCCGAACACCTTATGAACCGCTGCAAACCGAGCAGCGCCTTGATCCGAGCCAAAATGAGGGGCAAATACGCATCCACTAATACACTTCCTCCTCAAGAATTTGCATGCACCACAAGGTGCATTTAGTGGCTGCGACCCTGCACCGGTCTCGGCTTGCCCTGCGGCGCGCTTTCCCGAGCCCTTGCGACGATTCCCAGATGTACCATTACCTTGTGATCCATCCATGCAGAAGAGAAGCTAAGAAAAAAAATCCTGTTAACAAGAAAAAAAGGGTGTTAAGAATTGCGTTTATAGTAGCGATAAGTGCACGTAACTCTCGTGAGGGTTTAGAGAGAGAAAGAGACGTAAGGTTGGTGACAGGGAGAGGAGAAGGGAAAGAGTTTGGTGTGTGAATTTGATGTTCAAAGGGAGTGTTAATCTCGGATTATGTTACAATCTTTGGGTAATTTGTATGATGTATGACATGGCTGTGCTCTTGGAAGGCACAAGATGTGTGCTGCCCGTAGCGTGTGGGATGGTAAGAACCTTATGTATTTGCGTGTCAAATCATGCAAGGAAGCATATAACGGTAACATTGAGTAAAGATTCGACCTGTTTGGATCATATTTTAATCTAAGTCAAAGTCAAACAATCAATATCAACTATATCTTTCATAAACCCCACATCTTTTCAACCACACATTTCAAAAACTTCTACCACAACCCACTTAAAATCTGATTTTAATCTACACCAAACACCCTCCAAAATCTAAATTTTAATACAAGTCAAAATCAAAAACTAATTTGAACAACATATTTCACGAGATTATCAATTTTTCAACCGCACATTTTCTTAACTTTTATTAAAAATGTACCAAAAATTTGATTTTAATACCCACTAAACATGGCTAAATTATAAATATATGTACCTTTTTCATTTAAACAGTTTTATCGATCTATTTTTCGATTAATGAGTTGATATTAATTAATTTCTAAATTGATCTTCAATTCTTTATTATAGCTCTATAGTCCCCTTCTATACTATAAATCGTTCAAATATTCATTGAAAGGTCATGTAATTTTATGAAGTTAGGTTTTTATTTTTCAACTTGAAATGTTGACAAATAAATGTATAATGATGCATACTGTCATGAGGGCCAAGTGACAGTATAATGGAGATTCATACACTATTTTTATTAATAATGAAAGAGTAATAAGTAATTTCCTCTGGATTAATGTACTTCTCAAACAATTTGAGGACTAAATTACTAAGACAGTAAAAATAAATGAAATAGACACCGTCACTATTTGATTTAGTTAAAAATCAGATTTTTTAATAAATTTTATTATTAATTGATAAAATGCGTGATTAAAAAATCGTGGACTCCATGAAATTTGTAGTTGAAAATGAATTTGAGGAAAAATAAATTTTTGAAAATGATGGCCAAACATGGCACAATAAACCCAATATTAGTGAAACTTATTCTTTGAAACATTATATGATAAATCTTAATTATTTTAACTTAATGAATAAATTAGTTGACTAATTGAGATATGAAAATGATTTAAAATTTAGCCCATGTTTTATAGCCATTAATTGAAAATTCTTTTATTTTTTCCACATACTTCATTATTAATCACACATTCACAAAATAAAATCGTAAATTCAAAACTTTTTTTTTCACTTTTTAATTATGCATTCTTTTAAAAATCATTATTTAAAATATTATTTTTTCCAAATAATGATCATCAAATATGTGTCAGTAGAGGTGGCAATGGGTCGAGTCGGTATGTGAGCTCGTGGCTCATTTATAACGAGCCGAGCTTCTGCTCGGCTATTTAGCTAGGCCTTGAGCTTTGGCTCGTGGGAGGAGCCAAGATTCAGCTTGCGAGCTCTTGATTTTTTTTTTTCTTTAAGATAAACCTTTTTTAAACAAAAAAAAAATTCCTCCCCCTTGAACTCGTCCAAGAGCCTCTCGCCTAGCAAACCAGCCTGTTCGGCTCGTGCTCTAAATGACAAGCCTGACTTTTCACGAGTGGACGAGCTACTCGATCAGTTTGCTGCCACTAGGTGTCCGGATGTATTAATAATGTAGGAAAATAATTGTGAAAATTAAACGGCAAATATCACTGTCAATTCGATTTCCTTGCAAACTGAATTAGGCATACCTGACGACTATATTGGCAGATTTTTTTGAGTGCTCTTCTTATTAATTTCAATTCCTTGTCAATATATGCATATAAATAATTAAATTTTTATTTGCTTATATTATTTATCAATTTAACTTTTTGATTATCCGTGCAAAACTCAGTTCATCCTTCAGTCGTGAGAATTAAAATTTAGATTTTAATTTAATTCAAAGTCGATAATTAATTTTAATCATATTTTTAAAAGATTCACAAATTTTTAACCACATATTTCATTAACTTTTATCAAAATCAACTAAAAATCTTAATCTTTCATAGAAACGGGGCTATATCGTAAATATGTGAATAAAGTTAAAAAAGTCAGTAAAAATTCTGAAATATAACAAAAATCATTCTATTCCATTTTCAAAGATTAGGTACAGCTGGATGAATAAGAACACACCAGCACATAATTCCAACACTAGATAGCTACAAAATGTTTCCAATAATAAAAGATATTGCCTATCATGACATTTCGACTGAGTCAATTAAAGACGGCCCAAAATTCTCAGGACGACAATACGAATTCATATCTTTGCGCTTCTAAGCATAACGAATCAAAGCCGAAGACGGAACTAGGCTTTTATGCCAACGCGATAGTCGAAGGGCCGAAGAATGAAACGTGCAAAAGTCGATCGTGCACCTGTCGCCGTTTTTCCATCCAATTCTAGCATTAAAGATTATCTTCCTCTTATTCATGGCTGCTTTCAAGAAACGTGTTTAATCGAGTTTGAATAAACTTTGAAGGATAGAATGTGATTTGCTCTTTTTGGACGAAATAATTAAAGAGGATTATTATTGTTTATGTGACTTCACTACAAGATAATTATTATTAATGTGACAACAATCCAATATATAAATTACTATTTTCCGACGAGAACATTGTTAAAGGTAAATCTTACTCGCCCCTCTTTCATAAAATTTAAATTTTTATTTAAGTTAAAATCAATAATTAATTTTAATCACATATTTTATGATGCTAACAATTTTTCAACCATACGTTTCATAATTTTTTTTTTTAAATCAAAATTTACTACAAATCTAATTTTAATGTCATCAAATAGGGACTATAGATTAAAGATGAAATAAAAATAAAATATATAAGAATTTAAACTACGTTGATCAGTCGGACGAAAAGGGAAATTGTCAAGTTTATTTACATTTGTGTAATGTTTTCTTACATCGAAGTCATGTATATAATTTATTTTTATTTTATTGTGAACTGTTTGTTAATTAATTGTTGGAGAAATATTGAGCAATATTTAATCACTAAATGTGGAGGAGTAGATATTGAGTTTTTATTATATTTCTTCTTGTCACTTGATTGGTAATTTTTAATGTTTATATTTTCTTGCAATGTTGAATTTTTGGTACAAAAGATGTCGAATATATGGCGTGAACATACCAAGATTAAAATTGGTGATTAATATTGTTGTTGAACTTCGAATTTGAAAACGTAGAAATTCAGAAGGGGCGAAAGGAGTTTCAAATTGGATGTTGTACACAATATCTAGTTTGATGGATGAAAATGGCGAGTAGTCGTCAGTCAATTATTGAATTTCGTAGGCACGTGTAGGATTAGCATTATTATTTTAAATTTAACATAAATTGTTATTGATTGCATTTTAAATTTTCTTTAAGATAGAATAAATGGACTCGTTTGTCTATTGTGTTTTTAAATTAGCATAATAAATTATAATGGAAAAACTCGATTAAATATTTGACCATTATTTTAAGGCATGTTAACAATATTTTTGGATGAAAATCATGATTAAGGACAAGATTTTCTGATAAATGAAATGTCAGAAATGACAACGTGATGAAGAAAAAAATTATAAAATTAATTCTTATAACTAAGTTTAGTTCAACATATTTATTTTTCGACCCAATAAATATTTAAATTAACTTAATTTGGAGAGCTATAGATTCAATTTCAAGTTTATATCTTCTTGTCTTTTAACTACAACTGGGCATGAGAACAACTAGTAAATGTTGTCTTGGCGGACGGACCACTTTACATTGAAAATGTCGGACGCGATGCGATATTATTGGCTCAATGCATGCTCTACATAATCATAAATTGTCATATATTATACAATATTAGTCTCTTTGATAGCGAAAACTCACTACTCACTATAGTGAGTTTTCGTGTAAAACTTGAGTTTCTTCGTCAAATCGTAGTTCCACCCACTCCCAATGAATAAACTGAAAGTTGTTCAATCATTTAAGGCCAACATCTAAATGAACAAATTAATTGCGACTTCTTATCCTTATTGTTTGTACCAAACTTTGCCCAGTTTTTTTATCTGTATTTTTGAACGACGACGCTTTTATCTATTATGATTAGTTTTTATTGAAAGGCAATAGACACACACTGAATCATAAATGACATACTCAGTTACATTTCCAAACTTAGTTACAGTTTTACAAACTTAGTTACATTTCCAAGTCACTTAATTCAAAACTAAATCTTGAGCAATCCTAAATCCTTTTAAAAGGTACCTCTAATTTTGAGCAATCCTAAATCTTTTACAAGCCTCGTGAATAGAAAGCACGAGTATATGGCCAAGAGGCCAATACCTAAACATTTATCCAGCTGCATGTTCCTCTTTGGCAAAATCACAAGAGCCCATAATAACCCTCCAATCAAGAACCCTATGGTTTCATACAAATCAGAATCCTTTGGAATCACATAACTTGATGGATATTCTGCCCATGAAGCAAGTAGTAGTGACAATCCCAAACCCACCAATGTATTGAAAAGTGGACCCGCATAGCATCCGGATACTGCAATCTGGGCCCCATCTGGACCACCTTTCTGTGCCATAGTCAAGTTGGATATCAGGTCCCCTACTGAGTTACCCCATGCTAGTACAGTGAGCCCTAAAATTGAAGGGCTAATTCCAAGAATATTACCGAATGCAATCAGTAAAGAAACCAATTCTTCAGCAGTTATGTATGTCCAAGCTATGCTCATTAGAAACCCTCCAACAAGCCATGGCAATAGGCATTTTCTTGGTGGGCTTGAATTTTTTGTACTAACAATTACAGAAATCCCAAGAATTATTCCAACTAAAGTTGCAGTAATGTAAATGACCAAACTAGTTTTTCCTCCCTGTGTATTCCAAAGGGCTGCTAGTAAAATCGGTGAAAGTAAAGCAGAACTTACAGCAAATGGCTTAGACCATTTTTCTTCGCTGACAGCTGGGATTGTAAGTCTTCTTGGTAAGTAAAGAGGCAACTCCAAAACATAGAGAAGTAAATTCAAGTAATAACACTTCTGATCCCCAGTTTTCGACGTAGAAGGCCTTACTTCGCACCGTACTACTTTATCTGAACTTTCTTCGTCCACATAGCCAAGTAATGGCGTTCCAATTGCACAATTTTCGTCCAAGACTGGGGGATTAACAACCCTTTCTCTCTTACTACCAAACAAATGCATTACAGAAACAATCCCAATATACAGAAAATACAGAGAAAGAAAGCAGATCGCAAACCATAAACTAATTTTTCCGAAGATGATGATCATGATGAGACAGCAAAGTGTTAAAAGGAAGAAAAGAACATCCCGGACGAAGCTCGATTCGTCGACTGTAATCCGGCGGGAAGATACCGATATACTAATAACTCCAACGACGAAACATGATATAAAAATGGCCCCTCCCAATACACTGTTGAGGCCAACATCGCCATCACCAGATCGTGTAAATGAAATTATACTGGCAAAAACGTCATTAGCTCCATTTCCAAGTGGAAGAAGCGTGGTTCCAGCAATTGTTGGGGATAGTTTGAGCACTGTAGACAAGCTCTCCACAGAAGGACAAAAGTATTCTGAAGTTGTATTTCCCAGAACATAGAACAACACAACAAGCCACAGAAGAAGCACTAAATACCCAATTACAGGCAATTTTCCGCACTTACAGTAAAAGATTTCAAGATAATTTACATACCCTTTTCCCCAGCAAGCAGAATTTGACTTCACAAATCGGCACTAGGATGCATAATCAGTGAAATTGTGAACGCCACTGCAATTACAAAATTCAGTACCTTGATGGAGATTCTGCAGGTGGATGAAGCCAGAAATTGTATTCTAATTTGACTTCACAAATCGGCACTTTGATCCATAATCAGTGAATTTGTGAACGCCACTGCAATTACTAATTTCAGTACCTTGATGGAGATTCTGGAGGTGGATGAAGCCAGAAATTGTATTCTTGGATTGATTTTGATTAAGATTAAGAGAATTTGAAATAACATATAAAGAGACTAGGAAGAGAAAAGATGAATTGATGAAGAGAGATAGAGGGTTCCTGGAGAGGGATTTTAAGCTGAAACTACCCATTCATAGACAATTGCAGAGAGGAAAATTATAGTGTTTAGGCATATGCTAATATAAAGGAAGTTAGGTGTAGAAATCCATATTATTCGACTTTGTATCGGCTCGGTGGGTTTGGAATATTTGGTGAACAAGTTTGTGGTGTCAAGTTGGGCGCAATAGGCCATATTTGTGTATCCATTTTAATTATATATTCACATAATAAAATATTTTACACGTAAATTTTAAAAAAAATACAATTTTCAATCGCATATTCTACAAAAATTTATTATTAAAGATAATACTTTTTCGGAAAATTGTCACGGGCTAGGTAGTGTGTTACTTTATCGGTTGTACTGATTTTGGACGATTCTTACTATAAGGATTGAAAGGTCGTCAAAAGATGTAACCAAAATATTTACCTGTCGGTAGACTGTGTGTGTTCTCTTTATATTGATGAATTTATTTACGTGACCGGAGGCTGTGTAGACTGTGTTATTAAGAGATAAATTCCGATTAATCACAAAATAAATAAATAAAATATAGCCCTGTTCGACATCCAATAAATAAAGATTTTTATTTTTTTCGCACGATAAAATATTTTGTACATAAATTTAATTTTTTTTTTTCTATTTTTTAATTATACATTTTTCAAAAAATTATTATTTTAAAATCAATTTTTCCAAGAAAAAAACTCGTTAAAACGGATGTCGAGCAGGGGCATAATGACTTGAACTATTCATTTTAACCCTATTGACTTAAGATAGGACCACAAGCTTTTAATACGATATCTGAGTCCATAAAGTTCAAAAAAGTAATTTGATCTTATTAATACTCGAACGAACACAGAGATTCAAAAATTGATGTTATCAAAGGAGAACACCATCTTGTGAGGGAACGCCAGGTTTTGTTTTCCATTAACCAGGAATCATTCACTTCCCCTTCGATCCTGCCGTTCATTTGGAAGGAAGAAAAAATCAACTCCCGCGATTGATCGTCATTCTTAGCCAGCTGGTGCTTTTTCCTAATCCTT
>CAIGRL010030916.1:0-14775 GCA_903798325.1 Fraxinus xanthoxyloides
CAAATTGCATAGATATGTGACATTTATATATTTATTAACGAAATACATAATTAATTAATTCATAAATAAATTTTAATGAAAACCTGATTTTTGAAATTTAAAACATTTATTCTTAATTTTGAAATTGTGATACTTAATCAAATGAGCCAATGTCATTTTTAAAAAAGGCCCAACTCTCTCGGCCCAAAACAAATTATTACGGGTTTTGTTTTGGATGTTTATGTAGGTTTTTAATAAAATGAGGTTCTCTAATACAAGGCCATAAGCATGGTTAGATTTAACACTTGACCAATCCTCAACCTAAAATGATGATTATTCAATCGGAGAAAAAAATTGTAAAAATAACTGGTTCATATGTGCATCCATTAGTAGTATATAAAACAAGAAGAAAATATAGAAGAAACAAAGCAAAAAATTGCACTCAAAACTACAAAATATATGAAGTTCAACAGCATTGGTTATTCAAGATTTACCCTGATCCTATTATCTTAATCTTACTTACTTCAATTCATTCAAGATCAAGAAAGTTGCAGTTTTTAGGCAGAAATGGGCTTTTACCTTTGAAGGCAAGGTGCAAGTACAGAAGCCATTTCACAGTTGTACCAGTTCAGGATTTTCGTCGTGAGCACCCAACTAGATTAGTTCAAGCTAGTACCCCAAGAGATCTTTACTAATGTGAAGCAGTAGCTAAGAATCAGTCACTGAAAATGGATATTGTCCATCTCTAGTGCTTTAGATCTGCCCACTCAATATGAAGGAATTCTAGTTTACAGACTTCCCTTTCAATTAAATCCCATTCTGGCCTTCCGGAAGGCAGTAATTTGCAGTTTTGGCATCTCAAGGTTCTCATTTGATAGGCCCAATTCTATCAGCCGAAAACAAACGAGCCAAAACTTGAAAAAGGCCCACCTATGAGTCCCTGTTCTTCTTCCTTCCGGTTTCTTCTCTGTTTTCTCTTTTCTCCAGTCAGCGGCGCCGGCGGAATTGGAGGCTCCAGCGGGTCAAGCACGGGCGGCCGCTTCCCCTCGCAGGGTGCTGGACCCGTCCCTGGAGATGGTCACCTTCAAGTGGATGCCTTATTTCGGAAGAAGCTATGCTTCGATTTCTTTGACAAAGAATTCTTTTTCAAACGAAGCCCGTAGTTCATATGAAGCCCTCGTTGATTTCCATCATTTTCAAAATACATTTTTCCGTCTCTTATTTTTACTCACGCATTTTTTAATAAAATAATATTACATACAAATTAAAAAAAAAATTCCTTATTTTTTAATCGCATATTCTCCATCAAAACAATATTTCAAAATGCATTATTTAAAAAAAAATAAAAATTAGGGCTCAAACAGCTCAAAATATTGTTCCAAGTAGCATGTTGAGTTCTTTGACGGTGTGTTGTTGTTGTTGGTGACACCTTGCTTGATTAGACAACTTTCGTATTTAGCCCATGTTTGATACACATTAAAATTTTCATTTTTATTATTCTACTCATTTTCAACCATACATTTTTCAATAAAAATAATATTTTCCATCATATCAATAACATTTCTTTCCTTTTTAACCACACATTCCCTATTAATTTACTATTCCATAATACATTCTTCCAAAATAATGTGGTTCAAACACACCATTAATGTGGGTTCGTTTATCCATGTTTTGATACAGTAAACGTGCAATTTCAATGTCTACGTGATTATTGCATTTTGAATTCACGTTATTAGGAAATTGAACATAATCGAAATTTGGAAATGAATTTGATACCGGGTCAATTGGCAGTACCTCTGCTTGTATTCGAATTCATTGGATGATTTTTCACCCAAAAATTGTGAAATTTGAAACTTCGTCGAAAACTCGAAATTTCTTTGTTACGTAAATGTCGAGTTTATCGCAACGTTGAATTTAAGAGTTCTGGAAAATTTGAGGGTTACCTTACCCAACATTTTGGAATATAAATTGAAACCTTCGTTATAAAAAATCAAGATTTTATCAAAAATCTCGAGATGTGAATTAATTTCAAACCTCGACTTTACCAAGCATCTGGAACATCAAATTTAATTGATTAATTTTAAACACTCTTTTTGTGAATTTCTGGACCTGACGTAAGTTTCGATAACTCAATGGAGTGAGTACAGACTATTTTTTTTTTTCAAATCTACTCGAACTATCTAATTTAAGAGATCAAAAGTGAAAACTCAGGGTGTGTTTGGTATCCTATTTTCAGTTTTTAGTTTTGCAAACACTCAAAACTTGTCTGATTTGATATTTTCGAAAATAAGATTAAACTTATAACATAAAACTCAAAATTAAAATTTGAAATACAAACCATATGGACCTTATTTTTGAAAAATGCGAGAGTAGCCACTACTCTTGAAACTTATCACGAATACATCGAAAGTGCCAAAACTTCACTGATTATTGAGTTTCACTCATTGTTTTAATGCCACTTAAACTTGATATTTATTTGTGTTGTTTTTTAATTTAGATAAATTGGTGAGAACGATGAGTTTTGGAACTTAAAATGGAGCCAAAGTTTGATACGAGTGTGAATAGGCATGGAAGAGGCTTGAAAGCATGAAAAGGAGGTGGAGAAACTAACGGAGGAGGAGAAGAAATCATCAAAGTGCCCAGAAATCAACCAGCAAAAGGGCACCCCACGCTGCGCCGCGCCCCATGATCAAGAAGCAACAGAAATTTAGCAAAGAATTGGCGCCGCAACGCTAGCCCACACAGAATCACGGCACGCGCGATGCTACGAATCTAGCACCGAGGTAATGACGAAAAGAGATTTGATATTTTTAGACTCTTTTTAAAGCCTAACTCGTCCCAAGTTCATCCAAGACTTGGTAAGATTATAAATACAACCTTAGAGACCACTTTTAGGAGGAGAATTCAATGGTGCAAGAAGGCAAGAAGCAATGACACAACAAGGAATCGAGATCAATACATCGAAGAAGATTGATCGCTACAAACAATAGTTTTTTTTCTCTTTTATCCCTTATGTTGTTCTTGATAAATTTGATAGTTTCCATATCTTCTATCATGAACTAAATAATATATTTAGGGTTTGATGTAGCCAAACTTGAGACGTGTTTTGATTTTATATTAGTTAGTTTCTTTCAATTTTCCATTAAAATTTATTTGTATTATGGTTTAATGCTTTCGATCACCTGAACAATAATAAAATGATTTGATGTTAGTCAATTTCAGTACTCGATATGTGGAGTTTTAGGTGTGATATAAGGATAACACGACCTAAATTTTATAGGTTTCGAGAGAAAGTATGATATATTTGAAACTTGTTCAACTTTAGAATCACAAAATTAATAATTTTAGATTTTAGTTCGAAATAGAGGCATTGGAATTAAAATATAAGAATAGTTTTATTTGATACTTGAGACATGGAGTATACTTTAATTATGGTTCTTACTTATAAACTTGAATAAATTGATTAGGAATAACTATATAATTGAAAAATATTGTTGATAGTGAGGTGAAGTCATGACCCAGGCTTTTTCACGTTGATTTATTCCTTCAAATTTGTATAATATTGTTGAGTTCGTCATCACCATCATATTGGATTTAGTTTAGAAACATTGATTACAATATTAATTCACCTAGATAAAATAGATGCTAAAATAATTATATTACTTTGTATAAGTTGAATTTCAATATATGGGTTCAACATCCGTACTTGATCATATATTACAAAACTTGACACCGTACACTTGAGTATAAGTTACATTACATATAGCTCTTAACATTCACAATATTGGTAAATTTCACATCTTAATTCTGAGATATTCGGCAGTAACCATAAATCTTAAGATTTGATTGCAATTGCTAAAGTCTCGTGTTTCTATATAATCTTCTCGAAACATTGCTTTTCAATTTTGCCTATGTTTTAGTCTTATGAGGTAAAAAAATGTATTTTAAAATAGTGACTTTTGGAAGAATGTGTAGTTAAAAAATAAAATAAAATAAAATCAATTTACATATAAAATTATTTAATAGGAGAATGTGCCATTGAAAATGAAATTTGACAAAAAAGGATATATATATATATTTTTTTTTTGGGAAAAATGGGATTCGAACAAAGACTTTGCTCCTGTTTGGGCTCCATTTTCCCAAAACGAATTTTTAAAATTCATTTTTAATTAAACATTATCCCATAAAATAATAGTACAAGTAAATTCAATTTTTTAACTACACATTCTCTAAAAATTATCATTCCTAAAACACATTTTCTCTTAAATTTTCACCCTTGTTTGGGCTCCATTAATTTTTTGGAAAAAATGTGTTTTGGAATAGTGATTTGTTAGAGAACGCGTACTTAAAAAATAAAGAAAAATTTTAGAGGTAAATTTAAAATAATTTTATGAAATAATGTGTGATTATTTTTAAAAAATAGAGCCCAAATAAGTGCTTCATTTTAATGGAGCCCAAGCAGGGGCTTTATATCATACTACTTCGAATTTGAGGGAATATATTGGTATTCTTCGAGGATTCGTGGCCATTAGTATTTATAAGTTATATAACAAATTTCATGAACAAATTCAAGTTCAAATGTTACTGAATTTATTATTTATTATTTTTTTTGGAAAAAAACTTTGTGATAATGATTTTTTTTGGAGAATGTGTGGTTAAAAAGTAAAGAATAGTTTTGAATTTACGTGTAAAATATTTTTTTATTGTGAAAATGTATATTTGAAAATAATTTTTTAGAAAAAAAAAGAATTTTGTTTTAATTGTTGTCAAATATAGGCTTAATAATGAAACACAATAAAGCTAAATTACTAAAATGAAGTGAAAAATAATGTTTACAACTTCCATTTTAATTTAAATGATTTTCATAAAAAAAAAATCGTTAATCCAAGTTAAAAAATGGCCATCTTACATAACCTTTACCACAAATTCTTATTTATTTCATATTTGGTTCAATTAAAAAAGTGAATTAAAATTTAAATAAATACACATTTTATGAAATTCACAACTTTTCGACCACACATTCAATTATATTTTATCAAAATTTACAAAAAACTAATTTTTATCTAAATCATACATGAGCTTAACCATAAAGGTTCACTTTATTACTCTAATAAACGCTCGAACCCTAAAATTCGAGTAGAAGAACAAGTGGGATACTAAAATATACTGCATAATGAAATCTAGACAAGGTGAAAAAAAAGGTCAAATTGCAATTTATTTTTTCCATCTTACTGAGGCTTTAAGATTCAATCTCTATACTAAAAAATTAAGATTCAATGAACATGGAATTCAAGGATAGGGGAAACAAATTTAGAAAATGCAAAATTTTGTAATTTTGAAAATTTACTTAAGAGTTACCTACTGTTTACGTGTGCATGAGTTTAGTAATTTACTGACATAAGAACCAGTATTTTTCAGAAGTTATTCTTTTTGACTTGACTTCTTATAAAAAAAAATAAAAATTAAGAAGAGAGTTTTTTTTTAAAATGACACTTCCAAATCCCCTTTCGCACACGCGAGTTTGATAGGTAGGACGTTCGTCTTAAAGTTGAAAACATCTAGAGTATCTTGAGATCAACTTCAATTTGTGTATGATTTTGTTCTTGGAAGTTGGAATCAACTCAATTGTAACTTCTCTGAAGAGGAGAAACACCACCTAAAAATCGACCCAATAAATTTATTAAACTAAAAAAGTCAACTAAGTTTAATAGGAAATAAATAATAGAAATGAACCTCCGAATTATATTTTGTAGTGAAACAAGACAAATATAAAGCACAGTTGAAAAACTTAGAGATAAAGGTTCGTTTGATAAGGATTTTGAAAAGTTGAAAGTCGTCTCTGAGATTTAGAAGCTACTTTTGAATTTGTGTGCATAATTTTATTTTGAAAATATTTAGCCATTAAACAATATTTTTGCTTTGCTTCTTGCATATGAGTTTTTTGAAAGCAAAGTAAAATGTTTTGCTAAACTGACCTGAAGACAATAATGAAAAATTCATTTTAAGACAATGATGAAAAATTCTTTTCTTAATGTCAACGAATAATTAGGAACAAAGAGAATTAATCGATTCGATATTTTTCTTTTTGACAAAAATCAGTCAAATGTGGCCTTTTGAAGCAAGTCCCACAAAATTATGGTAACTAATATAGTACAAAATTATCATTAGCAATAAAAGCACTCTTCTGGTCCGAATATTAAATCCTGGAGGTAGTGTCCACTTGGAACTCTCACTACATTTGACTCGAATCTTGTCATTCACATCGTCGACAAATGCCTGGCAGCAATGGAGATTCCGATAGGATTCCGGCGGCGAAGCCCGAGCAGCCGCCGGTGTTGAAGAAATCCAAAATTACGGTTCCGGATGACGCGCGTACACCACACTTCCCTGGTCCACTCTTCCCCGCCGTCCGCCGTCCTTCCTCGAACTCTTCATCTTCTTCTTCTTCTTCTTCCTCCTCCGCTGCTTCCACCACCGTTTCAACCACAACCAGCTCGGCCTCTACCAGTAGCGATGCCTTTAGTTTCAATTTCTCAGACCGGGACTACGTTTTCCCCTCCAATCTGGGACCTTACTCCACTCGACGAAGTGTTACTGTCAAGTCATCTTCTTCGAAATCGCCGAATTTGGCTTCTCAATTGCCAATGCGCAGCGCCTCGATGCCTTCGAATGTAAGTGCTGGTGGAAATCGTGCTTCCGCAGTGGACTCGCTGCGCAGGACTGATGTTCCCAAAAGTAAGACGAAGCTCAAAGTTGATAAAGATTTGAAGCCGTTGTCAATTCAATCCTCAGCTGCAGCTTCTCCTTTAGCTGCCTCCTCGTTGTCCTCTAGACGGAATTCAGCTAATTCTTGTAGTTCTCGGAAAATTTCCAGATTTAGAATTTCTTGGATTCTAAATTTGGTAAGTTTTCTTATCTTATTCTTATGTTGATTTTTTTATTTTTTTTTCCTGTTATGATGATTTCTTAATGATAATTACTGTAGATTTTCCCCCCTTCCTTTCCCGGGTCTGTGATCTAGAATACCATCGTTGCCAAGAAAGTACTGAAAATTAGAAGCAGGAAAAAAGGACAAAAGTAAAGAATCAAAACACCTTTAGAACTCCGTAACTTTTGTTACTTCTTTTGAGAAGAATATTAAATAACTAAAATCTCGGGGTAAAAGTAGTCTTTTATTTTCATTCTTGTCTGCCAAACATAATATGGTTATAGAACCAAAAGGTGACTTGGAAAGAAAATGGCATTTTGTTATTTAGGCTTTTTTTTTTGGATGATTTCCTGCTGATTTATTATCCTTTTCAATTGCAGCTTTGCTTATTTTCTGTTGCTTATGCCATTCATTTGCGAAATGAAGTTAAAAGGCTTCAGGTATTCGTAATGCTTCCCCTTCAATGACCTCATTTTACTCCTATTTTTTTTTAAAACTTTAAAAATTTTCATTACCATCACGGTTTGTTTTTCCTCCTCTCTTTCAGTAAAGAAAATCAATAAATGGTCTTCATTTGTTGTTGGGTCAAGTAGAAATCCAGGGAGAATTTCTTTCAATAATTTATGGTTTAGAATTTAACTACTGAGGTCTATTTTCTTGCAGGAAGAAAATTTTAACCTTCATACATTATGCAGTCAAAAAGATGGTTTTAATGATAATAGCTATGAAGTTTTGAAGCTTGAAAACGGAACATCATTTTTGTATTTTGGGAATGCTGACAGTAGAACAGTTGCTCTGTGTACAGTTATTTTTACTCTCATTACACCGTTTATGATGTACGAATATTTGGACTATCTTCCAAGGATCAGAAATCTCTCAAAGAGGACAAAAGATAACAAAGAGGAGGTTCCACTGAAGAAGAGAATTGCTTATATCGTGGATGTATGTTTCTCTGTTTATCCATATGCAAAGCTGCTTGCACTTCTCTTTGCCACACTATTTCTTATCGGATTTGGAGGCTTGGCATTATATGCTGTAAGTGATGGCGGCTTTACTGAAGCTCTTTGGCTTGCCTGGACCTTTGTGGCAGACTCTGGAAATCATGCAGATCGGATCGGTACTGGGCCAAGGATAGTTTCGGTTTCTATAAGTTCTGGAGGCATGCTTATATTTGCAATGATGCTAGGGCTTGTTTCAGATGCTATTTCGGAGAAGGTGGACTCACTACGGAAAGGAAAGAGTGAGGTTATTGAAAGTAACCATATTCTCATTCTTGGATGGAGTGACAAACTGGTAAATTTCTTTAGGAACTTGCTTCCTAAGTTTGTATTATTGTTGTTAAGGGGCTTTTTCTCTGTCTTTCCATCATGATTTGTAGTTGTAAGCTCTAAAATTTGCATACCTTTATAATTGCCACATAACAGATAAGGAGTATGTATGGAGGGAAATTTTTTCTACTAAACCAAAAAATGTTAGAAAAATATTTAAAAGTCCAATAAAGAAACAACTGACTAGGAGTGAATTTAAAAAGATGGAAATATGAATGCAATAGGATATGTTACACAACTTTCATTCATTGGGTTGTCATTAGGCAACAGGTGTTAATAGTGTTGTTTTACCTACTTCTAATTTTAGTTGGAGTTATTGATGAGAGTTACACTATGCTTGGCCCATTTTCATAAACGGTTTAGAAATACTTAAGCACTCTTTATCAACACATCTCGAGGAATCAACAAGTACTATCGACTTATTGACCATTCATTTCTATCTATTTATAATTTAAACGGTTTATTAACACTTCCCAAACATGCTCTTATAATACCTATCAGTCATAGACTCATATATTTTGCAAACAGAAATGCATCTTTGCTGGGTGAAAGGCTTCTAAAATTAGGATATCTCTGCAAAACATGGTGAAGCACGTGCATAATAGAGTGCCTAAGCTTATCTCCTCTGCTGGAATTAGCAATTGGAATTGTAAATATCTGAACAGGTCTTCATGCATGGTAATTGTTCCTGATCATGTTGTCAAGCTCTTCGTGTACAGAATTTATTGACTACATAATTAGCTTGTATATGTTCTTCTTTTTGCCCTTAACATTACAGAAAAATCGAGCACACCTGAGATCTTTACTCGTGGTGACTCCTATACTATTGATCTCTATGAAACTTCATGTAGAAAATGGTTAATATTTTTGAATTTGAGGTTAAGAGATGATCTCGATCACAGGGTTCACTTTTGAAGCAACTAGCAATAGCAAATAAGAGCATTGGTGGTGGTGTTGTTGTTGTACTTGCAGAAAGAGACAAGGAGGAAATGGAGTTGGATATAGCAAAACTTGAATTTGACTTCATGGGAACATCTGTAATCTGCAGAAGTGGCAGCCCTCTTATACTTGCCGATTTGAAAAAGGTTAACTATACTTGCGCAGGCACAAGTGCTTGCGCGCACACACATTACTATTACCTTTTTCATTGATTTTTTTTCCTGAATACACTTTTATCCCTCTCGCAGAGCTCTATAAAGTGACATTCTTTGTCGTGCATGCAGGTTTCAGTCTCTAAAGCACGAGCTATAATTGTATTAGCATCTGATGAGAATGCTGATCAGGTTTTTCTTAATTCACTTTGAGATGTCTTTCTATATTTGTAGTGTTAATGAACAATATGCTTACATTTTTTGAAATTTCCAAAATCAGAGCGATGCACGAGCTTTGAGGGTTGTGCTTAGTCTCATTGGAGTAAAAGAGGGGTTAAGGGGCCACGTTGTTGTGGAAATGAGTGATCTTGACAATGAGCCCTTGGTGAAGCTTGTTGGAGGAGAACTTATAGAAACGGTTGTTGCCCATGACGTCATCGGACGGCTGATGATACAATGTGCTCTGCAGCCTGGCCTTGCCCAGGTCAGTTACTGTAATTCTTTAAAAAAATTTCATAATTGTGGAATCTGCAAATAACTGAAGTTAAATGGGTCTGAGATTTATTGATCCTACCCTCTCTGCACTTACAAAAAGCTCTAGTTCAGACCATTTATTATTTGGAAGATGAAAACTTCACCATTTGAAACAATATGGTAATTCTAATTTTAATTAGTTGGTACACTTCTACTTTGAAGCATTAATTTGGGGATCAATGAGATCGCTAGATTTATTTTCTTGCAAAAAATCCGAATGTGCATCCCCTCTTTAGATTATGACCTTTTCCCCATCCAATTATTAATTGTCTCACGGTTTCCTTTATAAATAAAAACATATATGTATTATGGACTCCACTAGTGTTCCTTGTTATTTAGAATTTTTTGGACTTACTCTTGATATATTAATTTATTTAATGTGCAAGTTATTCAGCATTTTAGAGTGGCTTCTTATTCTTTTTCTTCATTAAGGGGAAGGATATTTCAAAGGAGTGTCCATATACCAAAAGGATCTGAACTTGTACCAAAAAAACCCTTTAGTTTTTGGTGTGCTCAAGAGTTTGCATCCCCTCTGTAGATTGACCTTTTCCCCATCTAACTATTAATTGTATTACGGTCTCCTTTATAAATAAAACTATGTATGTATTACAGATTCCACTAGTGTTCCTTGTTATTTGAATTTTTTTGGACTTATTCTTGATATATTAATTTATTTAATGTGCAACTTACACAGCATTTTAGAGTGGCTACTTATTCTTTTTCTTCATTAAGGGGATGAATATTTCAAAGGAGTTTGTTCATCAGCATGTGTACAAAGAGGGGAGATGTTAGTCATATTACTTGTACAACCACTGTACAAATAATCACGTTCTTAGCTGTTTTGAGACCTAATAGAGGATCTTAGAACACACGTGATATTTCATGATAACTGGTGTAGAGATGATCTTGATCTTGGTTGTTTTCTGCCCCAAATTGAGGTTTCTATGTATGATTTTTAAATAAATAATATCCAAGGTATCAAACCTCTAAAGTTGATGGACTAAATACTTAAACTTTTTAAGCTGAACAACCTAACTGGGATTCTGTAATACTCAACAAAAGTAAAAAATGCAGTCTATTTTCTTTTCACTCTTGCATGGATCCTTTGAAGATAGCCCAACTAAGCTGAAATCATGTAAATTTCCACATTTTAATATATGATGTCAAATTCTGATATTACATGCTATAAAATTACACTCAAAACATCTAGACTTTATGGCCTCTTTTAAAGAATGAGGTTTCAGATTAATCAGAAATGGGATATCCTTTAAAACAACAGCACCTATCCAAAGTGCTGACTTGTTGACCGTAGGTCATGTTCTAGGCCTCTATTAGATGGGAACATGATTGATGAATTGTTTAAGTGGACAATGAGAATTGAGTTGACTTCTACCTGTTTATTGAATTTGCCAGATATGGGAAGACATTTTGGGTTTCGAAAATGCAGAGTTTTATATTAAAAGATGGCCTCAACTGGACGGTCTTCGTTTTGAAAAAGTGCTTATTTCCTTTCCTGATGCAATTCCTTGCGGAGTTAAGGTTGCTGCAGATGGTGGAAGGATAAAAATAAACCCAGATGATAATTATGTCCTAAGAGAAGGCGATGAAATCCTTGTCATAGCTGAGGATGATGACACATATGCCCCGGGTCCCTTGCCGGAGGTCAGTTTTTGTCTCACTTGATGGAGTTTCAGATGTCTTATAGATGACTACCTTTTGTTCTTTTAGCTCTAAAAACTTACATACTACTATATTTGGAATGCCTTACTCTCTGACTTCCACATTATAACTTATCCTTTTTCCTTAATTTCTTGGGTGCTTGTTGCAGTCAACTTTAAGACATACTCTTATTGCTGTTAATTTGTAAGAATTGCTTTCGACGTTTTATATTTTTCTCCATCTCTTGGTGTCACTGTTTTATAAATTGGATCTTTGCTGAACGACAACAAATTCTCTACCCCCTTGAGAGTAAATCTGTAGATCTTACGCCAATCATTTGTCAGTTATCGTGGAGTAAGCTTAGTGATGAAAACAATTATGCAGCAAGTTTAGGTATTGAAGAAAATGCATAAAGTTCCTATTACTCAACTTCTACTTAAACTAGCTGTTGCCATTCATTAACTTGAATGAATGTAGCTTGGACGAACTGTGATCGGATAGGAAAATACACTCATACTTGTGCCCATTGTTATTGCTATGATTTGTTTTATGATACGTTGAATCCGTAAAATGGTAGTATTTTGCACGACATTTAATATTCTTGAAGTGTTATTGTCATAAAATTAAGTAAACTGTAGGTACAAGTTGGTTCTCTCATTTATTCAGGCATGTTATGTGCAGGTGCGCATGGGCCTATTTCCTAGAATACGCGATCCTCCAAAATATCCTGAAAAGATTTTATTTTGTGGTTGGAGGCGTGACATTGATGACATGATTATGGTAATTTTTCCGTAGTTTTTATATCTCAGTTTGCATTGCCAAACTTATCATAGTTAATACATTTCATCATATTAACCATTTTTTTGCCTTCTCTCCCTTCTACTCTCTTAAGTTGAATTAATGGGTTAAAAAATTTTGTACTCTGATAAATGTGACCAAGTCTCAGTTTTTTGAACAATTCGGGCATGTCTTGTATAGAAATAAAGAGGATTTGATTCACAAGAGTGACGTGATCCCCGTAGCAAAATTTGAAGCAAGGAGATAGATAAAAAATAACATGGTCGGATGTGGTTGTGAATGATTTCATTCTACTTGATCTAACAGTAAATGTAGCGGTTATTTGAGAAGAGTAGAAAATAAAAGATTCATGTTGTCGACTCTAGATTTATTGGGAATTAGGCTTAGTTTGTCATTGTTATGTTGACTCCTTTACATGAACATGTATCTTTTTGACATCCCTTCTTTTATAAGCTGGATCTAGTGTCTAACCTTGTGGATTAACTGTAATAGATTGCACCTTCATTGGGATCTAGTTTGAATCATGGTGTAAGCCAAGAAAGATGGGAAACTAGAATGTTTAGTTGGTTGCAGGCTATTTGCTTCATAGGAATGTTCTCTTTCTTATGGATGGCATGTAGACATTAGATTATGCTACCTGTAAGAGAATAAAATAAGAAATATCATGGATGGATTTCTTACCTTTTTCCTTCCGTGGAAAGTCAAAATATCATAGATGCATTTATATTATTTTTCTTCTCTCAGCTTTTCCTTTTACTGTTTTCTGAAAGACTGAAACCAAAAAAGCCTGTAGAGCTTTCTCCAACTAAAACTAAAATAACTGCATCATTCTGAGTAAATTAAGCTGTCAGACACCAGAATCCATAAAGCTACATTGTTATCCAGTGAGGCCCCTTGCAAATGCCTTGGGAAGTGAAAATTTAGATAGTAGTCCACTAAAATGTTAAGGCATACTCTGAGCTTCATTAGTTGCTAAATTGCTTCAATGGACATTTCTCTACATCTTCTGTTTACAGGAGACCATCACTTGGCAGTTAAAACTTTTAGATTCATTGCTTGAGAATATATCCTGCTACACCGGATGTCACTTGTCAGATACCTTGTGCGTGTTGGGAAGTGGCTGGGTTAAAATGACGTACTGAGAGAATAAAGTCAAAATTTTCTGACACAATATACTTTATCTTAAAATTCTGAAAATAACATTTTCACTTGCACCACTAGTTCAATCAAAAGCTTAGGATCCATATGTTGTCAAATGTTATTGCTTAAGAAACTTGGCTTCCATGCATTGGAAGTTCTTATTCCTTCTAAACTTTGTTAACTGTATGCACTTGTCATAAATTAGGTGCTAGAGGCATTTTTGGCTCCGGGATCGCAATTGTGGATGTTTAATGAGGTTCCTGAAAAAGATCGAGAAAAGAAGTTGAAAGATGGTGGCCTTGATATTTCAGGATTAATAAACATAAAACTAATCCATCATGAAGGGAACGCCGTCATCAGACGTCATTTAGAGAGTCTTCCTTTAGAGACGTTTGATTCTGTAAGTTTCACCATGCTGCACTTGGAGACTTTCTGGTTCTTGTACTCTTTTTATGCACCCTACCTTTTGGCATTTAGCAATATTGGAACTTCAATCTTTAAAATACTGTGAAATTGTCTGAATGTTGATGTTTATGAAGGAAATGATGTTTCTGCATTTTCTGTGGCTGGTGTCAGCATGCTATTGTTTTCGAATTATCAACCATTGTTATGTGAATTCTTTATAGCACTACATCACATATGTGGCTTGCATCACGTAGCTGACAAAAGACCTTGGTTCATCAATACCAAATCAGAAATTGTCTTCAACTTCAACTCTTTATTTGCGGCCCATTGGAAAAAAAATTGTCATTTCACTGCAAACAGATTTATTTATTTTGAGCTATCATCATGAAATTATTAATATTAGTGAAGATGTGAAGCCCCAAGACTTGGTGAGGTAAGGGGATGAGACCTGTAGGTTGAAAGCATCTTGATTAGAACTCACAAAGGTTTGGTACTGCTTAGTTACCTCAGTAGCCTGTTTTTCTAGGTTGAATGCATTGTGATTAGGAATCACAGAAGTTTGGTACTGCTTTATTACTTCAGTAGCCTGTTTTTCTTAACCAAATAACGAGACAAGTTGGATTGGAGCTCTAGTTCATCATATTTGCAGTTATATTGTCTGGATGCACAAAGAGTTTTGAATTTTATTTTTAAGTTTCTGTAGCTGTGGCTATTACTAACTCTAAGAGAACAGATTCTAATTCTTGCAGATGAATCTATGGAAGACTCCATTGTTCATTCCGATTCACGGTCTCTTGCCACCCTCCTCCTCATCCGTGATATACAGGTAATATCTTTTTTGGCTCTCTGTTGTTTCATATAGTAGCTAGATATCTCTCTCTTTTCAGTTTGATTTCTTACATTCATCTTTTAA
>CAIGRL010030927.1:0-14197 GCA_903798325.1 Fraxinus xanthoxyloides
CTGGTAATTGTCCTTCTTCTATTGTATCAATCAAATCTTTTCTTAACACCCAGTTTAAGATCAAAGATCTTAGATGTCTACGTTATTTTCTTGGTTTGGAAGTTGCCAGGTCTTCCAAAGGTATTCACTTGTGCCAACGAAAATATGCTTTGGATATCTTGGCTAACTCCGGAACACTCGACAGCAAACCTCTCCAACTGCCCCTTGAGCAAAATTTTAAACTTAGCAAAACAACTGGTGACCCACTTCCAGACCCGAGCCTCTATAGACGACTTATTGGCCAATTGTTGTACCTAACAATCACTAGGCCCGACATATATTATGCTATCCAGCTTCTTAGCCAATTTTTGGGCCATCCCACGACTTCCCATCTGGCTGCAGCTCATAAAATTCTCCGGTACATCAAAGCAGCACCTGGACAGGGTATCTTACTCTCCTCTTCAACTTAAGGCCTATTGTGATTCTGATTGGGCCTCATGTCTTGACACACGTCGTTCTGTTACTGGGTATTGCATGCTTCTCGATAATTCCCTTATTTCTTGGAAATCCAAGAAACAATCTGTGGTGTCACGTTCTTCAGCCGAAGCAGAGTATCGGTCCATGGCTTCCACCTGTTCTGAGCTCAGTTGGCTTAGGTATTTGCTTCTTGATCTTCAGGTTTCACATCCTCAGGCTGCCTTGCTTTACTGTGACAACCAAGCAGCACTCCACATCGCTGCTAATCCTGTCTTCCACGAACGTACCAAGCATATCGAGTTAGATTGTCACTTAATTAGGGATAAGATTCAAGAGGTCAGCATCATCATAGCTCATATTGCCTCCTATTGTCAACTAGCTGATATTTTTACAAAGGCTTTGCCCTCCTTCATCATTAAGTTGCATTTATCCAAGATGGGAATAGTGAACCTCTATTCTCCATCTTGTAGGGGGCTATTACATGGTATAGATCATCGTGCTACAGGTCATTCATCTCCACAAGAAACTGCAAGTCATATGAGCCCAAATACAGAAAAGGGATGATCTACAATTATGCAGAATATATTCGTACAGAGAATTGACTTTCCTTATTTTCCATTATTTCCATTTATTTGTAAATATACTTGCCTTATTAGTTGGTCCCTATTTTTGGTATAGATGTGGTTAGTGTGTTCCCAGACATTATATATTGAGGGCAGAATGTACAGTGCAATAGATGGAGAAATATGAGAACCTTCTTCTTCATCCTTCGTGTATTACTCTCTGTGTTTTTTTTTCTTCTCACTCTTTGATTACTAAAAAACACTATATTAATTTTATTTCTAAAAAATAATTCAGATAGAGTTTAATTTCAACAAAATAAAAACAACAAAATAATTTGAAAAGATGAGAGAATTTAGAAATCAATTTTTCTTGAATTGATTTGGTGTAGGGAATATAGAATTTGGGGGTTCCTATTTATAAATTTCAAGTGTCTTTTCAAACTATTGTATTTTTTGACATAAATTAATGTGGACCATTAGACCACACATTTCAAATTTAATGGTCTAAATTACACCCTATCGAAAGATTACGACGTTTGAAGAATAGTTGGATGTGACTATTCAAAAAGGTGCATAATGAAAGGTCATAACTTTTTGATATGATGCAATTTATACAAATAAAAAATGAAAATCTGTGATCTACATTTATTTATGTCAAAAGATGTAATTGATTCAAAGAATCACTTGAAAATCTATAAAATAGGGCAGCCTATCATTTTTACTCTCCCGGTCTATTTCTTCTCATTAATGCCGTAAAAAGTCAATTAATGGCACTCATTCCATTTTTCACGACATTTTTTGTATGTCATAAAAGGCGGTAACTATTTATGGGTGCAATTGCACGCCGTAAAAAGTGAATTAACGGCGTCCATTCCTTTTTTAGGGCACCCATTGTATGCTGTAAAAACGTGAATATTTACGGCCTAACTTACGGCGTTCAATTTACATCCTAAAGAACTTTTTACAGCATCTGTGCAATGCATGCTGTAAAAAATAAATTAACTCTGTTGTAGTGCATGTATAGTAAATTTGAGTGGATACAAATAATACAAATTAATGTGATTGATGTACCATTCTATTTATTGTTATCAATGTCCATCAAAATAATTACTTATTAATAAATGATTATCATATGATACATTTTATATCATTTCTATCAATTTATTAAATCTTCTATAAACACTTTCTTTAGCATTAATCTTTTGGCTAATCATGATAGATTTTGTCGTGGTCTGATTTTCTTGTGCAGGAATGGAGTGCTTGCAAACTTGGGACCCTCATCTACTTGAGAACGCTCCACAATGTCGAGATGTAAGAAAAGTTTACTGAGCTATATGCATGTGTTTTTATGATGAAGTTGTTATCTTTTGAAGTGTGGACTATTTATTTGTTTACTTATTTCTTTTATTGTTTAGTCTAATAAAAAACAGGCTTATATATGGAGACCTTCAGCAAAACAAGAATGGGATCCCGTTGGTGAATCAGACACTAGCAGAGTAATGCATAATCAGCCAAAAAACGAGCTGTAGACTAAATTTTAGCTTTTAATTGATTCATCCAACTTAAATAGTATGAATTTTATTCGACGTGCCATAATAACGCACTGATGCATTTTTTTCTTGAAATATTGATTCTTTTTCTCGAGCAATTTCCAGTGATATAACGAGGTGTTCCTTGAAGGACTAAGGTCATCTCCAATGCAGCTCCAAAATTTGATATAAGTTTGCACCAAATATTGCACTAAACTGAAAACCATTTCAAATCCAACACAACAAAAGTTGCACCAAATGAACAATATTTCATCACTTTCTTCCCTTTTTTAATTCTTAACAATTTATTTATCTCAAAATTATTTATGTAATTATTTTGTTATTACGTAATTACTAAATAAATAATTATATTTAGTTTTAAGGAACAACTAAGGAAATATTAAATCATAATATTAAAAAAGAGTAATACATTTCGAAAATAATCGTGTTTATTACATTTTAAAATTTCTTGAGTACTTATATTTTAATTCATTCATTAGTTATTATTGATTACATGATTAAAATTTATTACAAATGTACATAGTAATGATGATGATGATGATGATGATGATGATGATGATGATAATAATTTAAGAATTAAAATTTACTGTATAATAAAATAGGGATGGAAAGGGAAGAAAAAAAAAATGTTCAATTAAGAAAGAAGGTCAAAATGGTGCATTGGTACAAGTTATGATGTTGGGTTAGGGGGTCTCCAAAGCTAGTATCGAAACACCAAAATGCACCAAAATCTAGTGCAAAGTCAAATTTATCATTCTTCCATTTGCCAAACTAATTGATGAAGGGTATTTGTGTCATTTATTTTATATATATTTTTAATACAATAAGTTATTATTATTGTTACTATTTGCATTTAAAATAAATTTTAATAATGTAAAAAATAGTAATTAATGAATTAATTAAAATTGCAACAAAAAAAAAACTTCAAATAAATTTTCGTAAATTTAACGTAATTATTTATTTAGTAATTTATGTATTTTAAATAAATAAATAAATAATTTTCATATAAATAAATTATTAAGAGTAAAAAAAAAGAAGAAAATGATGAAATAGCGTTCATTTGGTGTAAGTTTTGGTATAATGGTTGTAGTTGATTTTTAGTTTGGTGCAATATTTGATATAAAATGATGCAAAATTTACCTCAATTTTTAGTGCATAGTTGGAGATGGCCTTAGAAAGTATTTGCACGTGCAAAATGGTGAAATATGGTGGAAAGGTGTAAGGGTTGAAGATAGCCTAAATTAGCAGTGAATGGGGGTAGGTTTTGTAAGTTTCCAATTAGCATTTTCTAAATTATAAAGCGGGTGATAGCTACCATTTTGTTGCTAATTAGTCAATTATGTTCTTTTCTTGAATCTTTTTGTCAAGATTTTTGATGCAGTAGCGGTGGCGAAAACTCTGAACGCTTTTCTTGTGATCCCTCATCTGGAAGTAAATCCCGTTTGGAAAGATTCAAGGTCCTAATCATTGAGCACATAATTCTTCATGCTTGTGTTTTGGGCATTCGTCATTGAGATGTTTCATCTTGTTTCAAAACTAAAGGTATTATAGCTTGAGCTATCAGATGATTTGCTCGTGCATTTGCTTTTCATTTCTTTTCATGCATGATTCAGTTAATCTGAGGACACTTATAGCTATCAAAGGGAAATTGCAGTCTCTTAATGAGCTCATTTCTTATTGTGTGTAAGAAAAAGAAAGGTTAAAGAAAGAGAGAACTAAAAGTGCATTGGTTCAATTCAAAAGAAATGGCAAAATCTTAAAAAGGATTAATTATCTAGCTTTACTTTTGTGAAAATCATGGATACATCAAGAGAGATTGTACTAAATAGCACGCTTGACGTGTAAAAAATACACTTTTCACTTTGGTTTGTTTTGAGATTAATTTATTTTCAGTATCTAGATATACCTGGTAGATAAATTTCTGTGCCACGACTCATGTAAGTTGTCTACACAAGGTTGCTTAAATAGCCGAAAGTCAATTAATGTTGAAACAAACATTTAGTTTCAGACTTAAATGTTTGTGCTAGTTACATTAAGAGGAAACAAACAATGATAAAGAGATTAGGTGCCAATAGGACTTTGAACATCTTAGAATTAATTTATGCGGATATCTGTGAGACGTTCCCTTCAGCTTCTTAGAATGATCAACGGTCATTTATTACGTTCATAGAAGATTTTTTTTTTTTTCTTACTATGGCTATTGTATCTTATTCAAGATATTATGTAAGCACAGAGTCGAACGCGTCAAAGTCAACCCCAAGAAAGGATCCGTTGATTATCGAATGAGGTCTGATGACACGGTTGAGAGCAAAGTGGGTGAAAGAGGCGATGTGATTACTTTCTCAAGCTATGGTGGACGAAACGTCGATCACAAGGGAACAAGTTCCATGTTGGGCTTTGGAGAAGAAATTAGATAGATCAACATGATTCAAGTAGCGGACGAGGAAGTTGTTTGGGACAATTATGTGGTTGCATAGTTGTCTAGGGCATGCGACCGCATGTCCTTTTATCGAAACTCCAAAGGGGAGTTTTAGCTGATCTGTACGACTGCATAGAGTTTCACTATGCGGTCGCATAGTTCATTCTGGTCGCGAATTTTTTCAAATTCCGTAATCTTCTATTTAAGTTAAAAATCTATTTTGTAATATCTTTTGCTATTTTTGTTGGATTAATTCCCTTTTTTAGCTAGGCTTCATGCATTCTCTATAAATAGAACTCATTCTTTTCATTATAAGACACAACATTATTATTGGGATTTATTGATAGGCAAATTTGCTTTCGAATTCTTGTTCTTTGTTGGACAAATCACGAACTTATCAAGATTTTTCTTGTTGTGTTTAAATCAATCGGGGTGAGATTCTCAAATATTCAATTAAAAGTGTCAACATATCATTTGCGTGTTGTTGGTTATTTTAATTCGTTATTTTCGAATCAAATCCAAAACTTTGATTAGTTTGACTTTCTTGGGTTCGATTTCAATCTAATCGTGTGTTTCGTAGTTTTTGGCTACGTGGGTTCACATTAAGATAAATCCTAATCATGGACATGTTCTAGGCTTACAAGGCTGAGATTGAAAATTAACCCGGGAAAATAATAAAACACTTCAGATCTGACCGTGGTGGTGAATACTATGATAAATATGATAGATCAGAAAAACAACATCCAGGGTCTTTTGCTAAATTCTTATATGAATGTCGAATCTTCCTACAATAGACCATGCCACGATCATCTAGCATAAATGATGTTATTGAGAGACAAAACAGAAACTTAAGGACATGGTAAGAAGTATGATTAGTGGTTCAAATTACCAGAATCTCTATGGGGAGAAGCACTAAAGATTGCAGCTTACATTCTCAATAGAATTCAAGGTAAAGCAACTTTCAAAACCCTTTATAAGCTTTGGTTATGCAAGAAGCCTAGTTTGAAACACTTGGACATTCGGGATTATCCCATTGAGACAAGGCCATTGAAAAGAAACTGGACTCCAGAATTGTCAATTACGATTTTATTAGATATTATGAGAGGTCAAGGGATTGTAAATTCTATGGTCCCTCTAACAAGTCATTTTTCGAAATGAAAATTTCCCAATTCTTTGAGGATGTAGAGTTTGCGAGGAAGATAAGGTTAGAAATCTTGTCTTTGAGGAGGAATATATAACTATCAATTTTGTTGCAATTGACAATTATCAAAGCCAAGTACAAATTCTTGCTCTAGATCTTGTTCTTCAAGAAGCAAATTTCGAATCAAGACAATACTCTACAACCCCCTATAAATAACCAAGAGATTGTTCCAGAAGAACATCCTTAAGAACAAATGCCATTAAGGAGATCCATTAAAGAAAGCAGAAAGACAATTTTGAATAAATTTTAGTCTTTCTCCACCAAAAAAAAAAAAAGAGGATGGCATTGGATTGGTGAAAAAAGATCCAATCAACTTCCATCAAACAATGCAAAGGAATAATTTTGAAAAGTAAATTGATGTCATGAATAAAGAGATAAAGTCTACAAGTGGCAATGACATTTGGGAACTTATCCTATTGTCTGAAGATGTGCCCTTTGGTTGTAAATTAGTATTTAAAATCAAGAAGGATTTGAAGAGTGATGTGGAGAGATATAAGGTTCGTCTTGTTCCAAAAGGCTCTACTAAAAAAGAAAGCATTGAATTTAAAGAGAATTTCTCTCTGATTTTTACAAAAGACTCTTTTAGGACTATTGGTGAACTTGTGTCACATTTTGATCTTAAATTACATCAAATGGAGGTAAAGACGGTGTTTCTCATGGTGACATTGATGAGATGATTTATATGGTACAACTGGAAAACTTTTGGGCGAAGACAAAAAAATGGTTTGCAAATTAAAGAAATTCATCAGTGGGCTTAAACAGGGTTCTTATCGATGGTATCGCCAATTTTATCAAGGAATCATCTCGTTCGTTTTTAAGATGAATGCAATTGATGATTGCGTATACCATAAGTTCAGTTGGAGTAACCATATTTTTTAGGTATTATATGTCGTTGACATATCGCTTGCCTATAATGATATAAGCCCGAAACCAAGAGATTTTGATGTGATCCATGATATGAGGGCAAGTCCGAACAAGGATACATTGATCGTCGAAATGGCCAATGACTAGGTCGCGGGCGAAGTAGATCAAATAAGAGATGAGACTACTTGATCAAGCCACGGTGGACGAAACAATGATCACGACAAGCAAAGGGACAAGTTTTGTGTTGGGCTTGGAAGGAGAAATGAGATGGATCGACTTAGTGCAAGTAACAGGTGAAGAGCTAAAAAATGAAGCTATGAGACTGCATTGCACACTTATGCATGTGGTCGCATGCATAGATACCGAACCAAATGGAGGATAATTGAAGTGGCCTATGCGACCGCATGAGTTACACCTATGGGGCCGCTATAGTTCATTCCGGGTGCGGATTTTTTCAATTTTTGCGTAATATTCTATTTTAGTTAAAACTCTTGTATGATATAATTTTGATATCTTTAAGACTTAAATCTCGTTTTTAACTAGGTTTTATGGGTTCTATATAAATATAGCTCATTCTATTCCTTGTAAAAACACACAATTTTGAGATATATTATTGCGAGACAAATTGCTTTCTTCTCATTCTTCATTACTTTAATTTTGAACTTATCAAAAATTAAATTCTTGTGGCGTTCTACAAATTCAAGTAATGTTAATAAGTTTTGTGATCACGGGTCAAGATATTATTGGCGATTGTCTTGGTTGTTAGTTCAATAATTTATTGGGTCGAGCTTTCAAGCATTGATTCTTGGCTTTCTTGGGTTGTTCTAACTTGTCGTGAGTTCCGTAGCTACTATTGCTACGTAGGTTCGCATTAGGTTGTATCAGAGCAAGGATACTAAAATCAAGGTTATATCCTAGTTATTTTCCTTTTTGTCTGGGTCTTTTGTGTTCATTTTTTGTGTTCTTCGTGTTCTTCATTTTTTGAGTCTCCAATTCGTAAAATACCAAAAAGAAATTTAAAATTTGTTTGTGTGCTAATCTAGCTTCCAAATCAGTCTCTATTTCTTTTGCTAGTATCTAGTTGAATTTCGAGCAAAAAAAAAACGAAAATTCAAAAATAAAATTCCCAGCATCATACAACTCCATTTTTTTAAGTAAAAACTAAAAATAAAAATCCAGATTCACAAGTGTCCAATCCAAATTCAAAATATTTTCTTGAATTCATCCTTAGCGTTTCAGTCAAATTCAAATTCCTACCTTCTTGACTCATTTTTGATCACTCTCCTTACTCTATTATTTGTTTGGACACCACAAGGGTTAAATTTTTATTGAGATCGAATTAATTCTTTGAAACACTTGCAAGAAAGCATTAAGTGAAAAAGGAAGAGTGGTGAGACTAATAGAAGAAAAAAACCAATTGAGTGATACACAAGTGTACACACATGAAGCAAATATTAAACTAGAGTTTGGATGTCTGACAGAGATGGATCTACTTCAAGTGGGAAGAATAATCAAGTCAACATGTTGGAAAAGGTGATACGACGGTTCAAAAGGTTGTTTGAGGATGTGAGAGATAGATTGGATAGGCAAGATACATTTCTTACTAATTTACGTCGAGAATAATCTAGAGAAATTCCTAACACAAGGAGATAAGAAAGGTGGGATCATAGAGTGAAATATGCTGGTGATTGGAAGAGGATAGTTATATTAATGAGATACATTGGTAGATATCGAGTTAGGAAGAATGAGGGATAGAGGAGTTAGGCATGAAAGGAGGTGTAGAGATCTTGCTGGATATGGTATTGATAGAAGTATGGACAATATCAAGATGACAATTCATGCATTCAAAGGGAGGAGTGATCCGGATGCATACTTGGAGTGAGAAAAGGAAGTGGAATTAATATTTTATTGCCACATCTACTCGGAGGAAAAGACGGTAAAGATTGCGGTGCTTGAATTTACCGATTATGATATTATTTGGAGGGATCAAGTAGCAACATCCAGGAAGAGGAACCATGAGAGACCTATTAATACTTGAGAAAAATTAAAGGCTATCATGAAGAAGAGGTTTGTGCCTAATCATTATTATCGGGAGCTTAATCAAAAATTGTAAAGCCTTTATCAAGGTTCTAAGAGTGTGAAGGATTATCACAAGGATACAGAGATTGCAATGATTAGAGAAAATGTTGAAAATGATAGGGAGGCCACCATAGCCAAGTTTTTAAATGGTTTGAATAGGGATATAGCTAATGTGTTAGAGTTGCAGCATTATGTGGAGTTGAAAGATATACTATATGTAGCTATGAAGGTGGAAAGACAATTGAAGAGAAAGGGAACCACTAGGTATTCATCGGGTTCTAATTCTTCTTGGAAACCAAAGTGGGATAACAATAAAGTTGATAGGGCTGTTTCAAAAAGTAGGACTGAACTACGAAAGGGGAAAGAGGAAATTGCTAGTAAAGCTACACCCAAGGTGGATTCGCAGCTATCTAAGAATCGGGATATCAAATGATTTAGGTGCTTAGGCTTGGGACACATTGTTTTTCAATGTCTAAACAAAAGGGCGATGATCTTACGCGACAAAAGGGAAGTGGTGAGTGATAATGAGGATGAATATGATGACCTATCGAAGTTGGAAGATGCTAGCAATGGTGATGAAGTGGAGTATGCCATGGGAGAGCTATTGGCACACGGCGAGCTCTTAGCACTCAAATCAAAGTGGATGACTTAAAGCAACAAAGGAAGAACATATTTCATACAAGATGTCATGTCAACGACAAGGTATGTAGTATGATTATTGATGGGGATAGTTGTACGAATGTGGCTAGCACAACACTTGCTGAAAAATTGGGATTAACTATGCTAAAACATCCTAAATCTTACAAGTTGCAATGGTTGAATGAATGTGGAGATGTTAAGGGGAATTGGAGAGTGTTGGTGAGTTTCTCGATTGGGAGGTATCATGATGAAGTGATGTGTGATGTAGTTCCTATGCATGCCGAACATATTTTGTTGGGGAGGTCATAGCAATATGATAGGAAGGTGATTCATGACGAGTACAAAAATAGGTACAGCTTAACTAAGGATGAGAAATCTATTACTCTCGCACTGTTGACACCACAACAAGTGTATGAAGATCAAATCAAGTTGAAAAGTGGAGAAGAAAAAAGGTTGAGAGAAAAAAGGAATGAACAAGAGAGCAAGAGAGAAAATAGTAAGACAGCTAAAAGTAGGAAAAAAAAAGTAGAGCCACAAGATAGAAAAGTAAAAGAGTCTTGTAAGAAGAGAGAAAAAGTCGAAAGTCAATTTTTTTTTTTTTTTTTTGCAAAAGGGAGTGAGTTGATTACAATAGTTGAGAACCGACTTATGATCTTGTTGGTTTATAAGGAATCATTTATCAATCTTAAGGAGTCTAACACACCCCTCCCTAGTTTGGCTATTTTTTTGTAGCAAAAATTCAAAGACGTGTTCCCGGTGGATATGCAAGTGGGCTACCACCCATTTGAGGTAAACATAAAATTGATTTCGTATCTGAAGCTATCATTCCAAATAGACCGACTTATCGGAGTAATCCCATAGAAACTAAGGAACTTCAAAGGCAAGTAGAAGATTTGATGAGTAAAGGGTATGCGAGGGAGAGTATAAGTCCATGTGTCGTTCCAATACTATTTGTACCAAAGTAAGATGGAATTTGGAGGATGTGGTCAACTGTAGGGCCATCAACAATATAAGGATAAAGTATCATCATCATATTCGTAGGTTAGATGATATGCTAGATGAATTCCATGGATCATGCATATTTGATCTTAAAATTGGTTATCATCAAATTAGGATGAGGGAAGGAGATTAATTAAAAACTGCTTTTAAAATTAAATATGGGTTGTATGAGTGGTTAGTTATGACATTTAGACTTACTAATGCACCTATCACATTTATGAGATTAATGAATTATGTTTCACATGCATTCATAGGTAAATTTATAGTAGTTTACTTTGATGACATATTGGTATACAATAAGGATCTAAATGAACATATATGGCATTTGAGATGTGTGCTTGTGGTCTTAATACAAGAACAACTTTATGCTAACTTAAAAAAGTGCACATTTTGCATGAAATTTTTTTTCTTGGTTTGTTGTTCATGCTAAGGATATTGAAGTGGATGAAAAGAAAATCAAAGCCATCAAGGAGTGGCCAACACCTAAAAGCATAATAAAGGTAAGAATCTTGCATGGATTAGCTAGATGTTATAGGCATTTGTCAAAAACTTTAGCATACTCATACCACTCACGAAGATTATAAAGAGAAGTTTATGATTTCATTGGGGTGTTGAACAAGAACATGTTTTTAATATTATTAAAGATAGGTTGTGTACCGCAGGATTTTATCATTACCTAACTTTAACAATACTTTTGAGATTGAATATGATGCCTTAGGAATAGATATTGGAGCTGTCTTAATGCAGGAACGAAGACAAATAGCTTACTTTAATTAAAAGTTAAGTGGAGAAACTCTCAATTATCTTACATATGACAAGAAGTTGTATGCACTAGTTCGAGTTTTAGAGACATGACATAATTACCTGTGGCCAAAGGTGTTCGTGATTCACACCGACCACGAGTCCTTGAAGTACTTAAGGGGTCAAGGCAAGCTAAATAAAAGACATGCATGGTGGATAGAGTTCATCGAGACATTTTCATATGTTATTCGGTATAAACAAGGAAAAGAAAATGTGATAGTAGATGCAATGTCAAGGAGGTACGTACTTCTAACGTCTTTAGGTGCTAAATTGCTAAGATTTGATTATGTAAGGACATGTATGTTAATGATCTAGATTTTTCTAATATATACAAATCATGTGATGAGGGTGGTATGGATAGATTGTTTAGGCATGATGGATATTTATTTAGGGGAAATAAGCTATGTGTTCCTAAATGTTCAATAAGATAATTATTACTATATGAGGCACATAGTGTTGGTCTAATGGGTCATTTTTGGGTGAAGAAAACCTTAGAAATGCTAAGTGAACATTTTTATTCGCCTAAGATGAATGTTGACATTGATCGGATTTGTAGTAGATGCACCACTTGTAAAAGGGCGAAATCTAAGATTTTACCACAGGGTTTATATACACCATTATCTGTTCCTAGTGAACATGTGTCTATGAATTTTGTATTGAGTTTATCTAGGACTAAGAAAGGAAGGGATTATATATGTGTGGTGGTAGACAGATTCAGTAAGATGTCACATTTCATTCCATGCCATAAAATCGTTGATGCTACCAGTATAGCGGATATATTCTTTAAGGAAGTAGTGCACCTACGTAGGGTTCCTAGAAGCATTGTTTCAAATAGGGATTTTAAATTTCTGAGTCACTTTTGGAGGATTTTGTGGAATAATTTTAGGGACCAAGCTATTATTCTCTACAACTTGTCACCTACAAACTGATGGACAAACTGAGCTAGTTAATAGGACTATGGTACAATTGTTACGCACCATAGTTCATAGAAACTTAAAGAGTCGGGAGGATTGTTTACCATTCATTGAATTTGCATATAATAGGGCCACACATTCTACTATTTCCTACTCACCTTTTAAAATTGTATATGGTTTTAATCCACTAACACATTTGGACTTACTTCATTTACCTATGCATGGAAGGGGTAGTTTAGATGGAAAGAAGAAGACCGATTTGGTAAAATCCCTCCATGAAAAGGTACGGTTACGAATTGAGAATGAAAGTGAACATTTTGTTTTTCAAGCAAACAAGGGTCAAAAGCGCGTTACATTTGAGCCCAGAGATTGAGCTTGGGTGCACTTGAGGAAATAGCATTTTTTAGAACAGTGAAAGTCGAAGTTGCAGCCACGAGGAGATGGTCAATTCCAAGTCCTTGAAAAGATCTCTGATCTTTCTCTCTTTGATGCAGGTACAGATTCAAGGTTGAATCCTTTCAAAGAGAGATGTGATGATGTGATCCATTATACCAGGGCAAGTCTAGACAAGGGTCTGTTGTTCGTTGAGAAAGGGTCAATGACCACGTCGTGGGTGAAGTGGGTCAAAGAAGCGATGGGACTACTTGCTCAAGCCACGGTGGACGAAACAATGATCACGATAAGTAAAGGGACAAGTTTTGTGTCGGGTTTGTAAGAAGAATCGAGATGGATCAACTTGGTGCAAGCAACAGGCGAGGAGTTGAGAAGTGAAGCTATGCGACTGCATAGCACACTTATGCATGTGGTTGCATGCATAGATACGGAATCAAATGGAGGATACTTAAAGTGGCCAATGCTTGATTCTTGACTTTCTTGGGTTGTTTTGATTTGTCGTAGGTTCCGTAGCTACTATTGTTACGTGAGTTCGCATCAAATTTATTTTATGAAATTTTGAAATGATAGATGTTTATGACGCTTCTTTTGTGTTAAGGATACAAATACACCAAAATTATTCTCAGAGTATTTTTAGATTATCACAATAGAGCGATTCAAAAAGGTTCTTAAAAGATTTGGGATACGAGATTATAAACCATGTATACTCCTATTGCTAATGGAGACAAGTTTAGTCACAATCAATACCCTAAGAATAAATTTAAAGAAAAGAAAATGCAGAAAGAACCCATATGATTCAGCAGTTGGGAATTTATTGTGTGCTCAAATTCGCACACATCCGAATATAGCATTCATTGTTTGAATGCTAGGTAGATATTTAAGTAACCCTGGATGGATATTTAGAAAGCAACTAAGCGGGTTATTAGTATCTATAGAAAATAAATGTTTACATATTCACATACAGGAAATCAGACCAATTGAAGATCATTGAATATTCTAATTCTGATCATGGAATATGACTATAAAAGTTTATCACTGGGTTGTGCATTATGGATGAAATTGAAAGACTATTTAAGTTATTTTGTGATAATAAATTAGCGGTCTTATATCCTAGCAAGAACTTGATGTTGTCAAAGTTTATAAAAATCAAGTTACTAGTTGCCAAGGAGAAAATCTAGAGTGGTTATACTTTTTTGTAAAACATATTGGGACAAACTATATGATTATGGATCTTTTTACTAAAGGACTACCACCTAGATCTTTCATGAGCATATTGTTCATATATGTGTTGCGTCTTTTGATGATATGGTAATTTAGTG
>CAIGRL010030945.1:0-13593 GCA_903798325.1 Fraxinus xanthoxyloides
AATTGCCAAATTTTTGACACATAAAAGTGATTTTAAACAAGGTGTACACTTGTGAGTACAAGTAGTATAAAATAATCTTTTTAATTGCAAATTGACCGCGTGTAAGGTTTACGGAGTCCTACTGTTTTTGAGGTTCAAGGGCAGCAACCCTAGCGGATAATATTTTAAATGTATTTTGCATTTACAAGTATAATATATAACTGAAAAAAAAATAGAATACATTTTGTAGAATTTTTATTTTATTTTATTTTATTTTTTCAGAATATATAAACAAAAAGTGGGGAATTTCATGAGTCCAAATACAAAAATATTTTATTGGGAGAATATATAATTGAAAATGAATTTAAAAAATGTATAATTCTAAAAATTGTGTTTTATTATAAAGATATATAATTTTAAGATATAACTATTGTTAGTCTAGCTACAAAGTTTAACACGCTAATGTCATATCATTTAACTTGGAAGGAGGGAGCTACTTGTTGCCTAACTAGGAAAGCAAATGCAAGGGCTTTGCATTTCTTGGAAGCCTTCAAAAATTGGTATGAGTCTTCAATTGGACAGTGCGTGCGAGTACATATGACTTGAATGTTAAAATTTACAAATTTAAAAAGACTAGGAAAAAGTCTTGTATATTTACGACTTTCAGCTTCGTGGTTTAATATAAATCAGATCATGCAATGATTTTTTTTTTTTTTTTTAATAAAATCGTACTACAATTGTGAAGTCATTGCGTGCCATATATGACCAACGAAGAAAAAGAATCGTCAACAATCAATGGGAACATCAAGCTTGACTTCATTCTATTTGTTCTAACATTTTGAATGAATAGAAAATTCCACACCGAGGATTTATTGCCATGGCAAAGGCCAACAGAAAAGATTAATAAATTATTTCTTTTTATTCTTAAAGTATGATAATAATCTTATCAACAAGTTCAAATTGATCCTACATTTTTAGAGATATATTTTTTTATAATCTCATGATCCTTTTTCAACTCACATGAATCTTGCATTGTCTTTATTTTTATTTTCTTTCTTTAAAATTGGCCAAAACAGAGCCAATTAAACTTTAAGATTGTATGTTCAAATAAGTCATCATCTTGCGATGCATGTTAAAGGATAAAATCTTATATGTAATAAAGATAAAAATATAGATCAATTTTATTGGCAGTTTCGAGAGATTAATGGGATACCATTTGAATTAACATAACAGCAACTCCAGCAGCCAACAAGTACTAGATCATAAGTGATACTAATCTCTTAAGCATGAATTAATTGAGAGATTTCTACTAGAAACCACATTTTCATAATTTCTTAATAAATTATTAGGAATTAGGAAAGTTTCGACGTTTTCGTAACAAATTCAAACCCAGTGTTATAGGTAGAGATAATAATAAATATTAGTTGAAATTTGACCTTTATTCTGTGCCCAGGAATCACCAAAAGATTAGTTTTATGCATTTCAAGTTTCATAAATCTCGTACCTGAAATTGGGATAGATAGGGCTTAAGCCTTGGCCACATAAATCTCGTACCTTTATTCTGTGTGTTGGGGAAGGGTTTTTTAAAGTCCAAATGCACATTTTCCTGGAAAAATCATTGTTTAATTAACACCATATCCTTCACATGAACTAGCAGCTATTAAAAAGATCAATTCCTTTCAGATCTGTCTCCCTATTTTAGCTGTCACGACCTTTTTACTGATTATTGTTGTTGAAAATTAGGGTTATTGTTAAAGGAAGGGATTTCAATTTTTTGGTTGAATTGAAATTTGCTAACTTAATAAAAACAAGCTTTTTTTCATTCTTGATAAGGTTGAGTAGAAAGTCCTTGTCCTCTTTGAAGGCATATCTGTAGTGATATTGCAATATAGATAAAGTGTAGTTCAACTTACCAAATACGTAATAGAGGAACATAATCTACCATAATTTTTACACCTTATTATTCCACATTTAGGTCACAATATGAAATAATTATTTAAAAAATACATAATTATCATCCCTCTAATTAAGCTACTATAATACATTGAATATAGAATGCAAAATACTCATTCTGAACAAATTATCAGGGATAAGCTAGATGAAGGTGACGATGGCGTCAAGTTATCATGTCTTTATCTACCGAGACAATCTTGTATCGGACGAGATCGTCCATGTAATCAACCTCTCTTAAGTCTATCGAACAACAATAAACGTAAATACGAAGTTGTGAATGCAAGAAACAAACACAAAAGCACCAGATATGTTTACTCCAATTGCGTTGGGGCCCAGAGTTCACCAAGACTCCATTTGAGCTCCACTTCATACTGGACATCTCTCTGATGCACTAAACTTTTGTCAGGAATCTGGTTACAACTTAGGATCTTGCTAAATACCTTAGGATTCTCTTTCAGTATTTTAAGGCAAATCATCAGTCATCCAAGTCTTTCATATCAAAGCGTTTCATTAACATTCTCTTGGTGTTTAGCATTATTCCGTGATTATTTGTCATTATCAACATGTCGTCTACATATAGACATACAATCACATAGGCTTTTGGTGTATATTTTATGTATACACACTTGTCTATATGTAGACATACAATCACACTCGTTTAAAAAGAAAACTAAAAGGGATAAGACCTAAAGAAATTGATATAAATAAAAAAGTTTACTCAAATGAAATTTACTGAAAATAAATAAGTAATAAATAATTTAAATAATTTATTATTAAGCCAATGTCGATATTCATTAAAATAAGTTTTGAAATATTGATTTATTGGTGAGAATGTGTTGTTAAAATGTAGGAAATTTTGAATTTACATACAAAATATTTCATTGTTGGATGTGTGATTGAAAATGAGTTTGAAAAAAAAAATGAATTTTGATTAAATGAATGTTAAACAGGGACTAGAATACACACAAGAACGTAAGTCACTTGTCTCATATCACACATGTAATCGAAGTTATATAAAATTTACTAAATGGAATCTGTTACATGTACAACATTGGTTGACACTATTCTACTTGACATCATCATATCCATTCATTTTAAAAAACCGTTTTTTATATCACATGGTAGGATTTTGACAACACATAGTTTTGTCAACCAATTTTGTACACTTAAATTTATTCTTATTATTTATGCAGAGCAAAGAGATTTTCTTGGAGTGACCTCCTTTATTTATTGAGTAAATCCAAGTGTATAGAATTGTGATTGATAGAGGACTTACTACAGTATATAGAATTGTGATTGATAGAGGACTTACCACCTCTCACATGAGGTGGGTCCCACATGGGAACCAACCTCATTAAAAAATGAACAAAAAAAATTCCCACCCCCTCCCCCTCCTCATTTGTGTCTAATCGGTGGGGTTCGGTAACCACCACCTCTGTACACACATCAGAGCCCTTATTTAGTTAAGTCACACGCCCCTCCCCTCACAAAAGATTGTGCACTTTTGAAAAATGAATTTATAACCGGTCACAATCAGCGTCATTTCGAACTTCCTAGTATTAGAGGACAAATTTAAATTAAAAAGTTTCAACGATGTATTTTCGTGGCACAAATTCATCTAATAAATCACGTTAAAATATGTCAATTTTCTTCGCTTATTAATTGTGAATAACTCGTTGCTAAACATCAACTACGACTTTATCATCGACAAATTGTAGTATTTAAATAAGTTTTAGTAATTCAACAGGCTATTCACATTTGATTGCATTAAAAAGGATAAACCCAAATAGTCTAATTATTCCTCCTTTTAGGTAACATGATTGGAAGAGACCCCCACAATTTTTCTACTCCAACATGCCACACAAAATTTGCTTTGCTTTTCTTTCTGCACAATTGACTTTTTTCTGTTTTCATCACTATGAGTATCTTTTCCTTTTTCCTTATCTATCGTCTACGAAAAGAAGGGATGAGAGACACAATGGTAACATGTTCCTATTGAATACGTGTCAGGTAAATTACATCGGGTGTTTTCTAAATTAAATGACAATTTTTCGTTGAACTGAAGGTACAATAGTAGAGGAATGTTTATTTCACCATGCATTTTTATTAGACTATGAAGAACTTTATTATACTATACTTAATAAATATATGTAGTCCAAGAGACACAAATTTTTAGAGATGTGAAATCGTCGTTTTAATCTTTCTTATTTGAAGATGGACTGCTATATATGATTTTTTTTTAATTTCCTTTTTTACTTTTATGCATTTCTAATTTCAATTTTTATAATCTCTTACTTGAAATTGTGTTTTTATTATAAAGATCTATAAATTTACGATATAACTATTGTTAGTCTATCTAATGTCGGATCTGGAGTGAACGATGTGAAAGAAATAACTAATTACATGATATTATTTAAGGACGAATTTATTTGTATCTAACAAGTTACATAATTTTTTATCACTTGTCAATTCGTTCAAAAATTATGTAATTTGTTCGATACACGTAGCATAACTCATTATTTAACTTTAGCGACGAATATATCTTTAGTAACTATTTATGAAATTAAAAAGTCTCGCCCAAAGGTTTCGCAATTATTGGAAGGAGGGAGCTAGTTGTGGCTTAACTAGGAAAGACTAAAGAGCATTGCATTAGGTGGAAGCCTTCAAAAACTGGTATGACCATTCAAATGGACGGTGCTGGCGATTACATACGACTTTAATGTTAAGTCATTGTTTGACCACCATTTTCGAGAATTTATAAATTTTGAAATAGTGATTGATTGATGTAAGAATGTATTGTTGAAAAATAATGAAAAGTTTTAGATTTGTGTGTAATATTATTTTATTTAAAGAATGTGTGGTTAAAATTAAGATGAAAAAAAATTAATGAGGCCAAACAAGAGCTAAATTTCAAAATTTAGAAAGACTTGAAAGAAGTCTTGCATACGTCATTTATGACTTTCAGATTCGTTGTTTATTTTTCAACCATGCTACATAAACATATTCGAAAACAGGATTGCCACGTGTCGACGACTAATTGAGCAGTTTGAAAAAAAAAATCTAATTAATACATGTCACATGCAGCACCCTATTTTTCTCCCACCTCTTTTTAGCCCTTCCCATGTGCCATAAATAAGAAAAAGAATTCTTGACAGTCAACGAGAACATCAAGCTTGACTTCATTCTATTTGTTTTAACATTTTGAATGAGTAGAAAATTCCACACCAAGAATTTTGCCATGGCAAAGGCCAACAGAAAATATTAATAAATTAATTTTATTATTAAAGTATGGTAATAATTTTATTAACGTGTTTAAATTGATCCTACTTTTCAGGGATATCTTTTTTTTTTTTTTCACAATCTCCTTTGATTGATCCTTTTTCAACTCACATGAATCTTGCATCGACTTGTCTTTTTATTTATTTTATTTCTTTAAACTTGGCTAAAGCATAGAAATTCTGTCATAAAATTCTTAATTTTCGAAAAGAATTTGCAATATTAAGGGAAATTGTGCATTTCAAAGGAAACTTAATTTGGGACGAATTTTGGATGGACTGGAGCTCTAACATAAAGTGAAAGGCCCCCAGCCACTTGACCATTGGGTACATCTGAAAGATGAGTCCACAAGCAATGAGTTCGGCTCCCCACCGCAATTGAGCTTAGATATGAGTTCGGTCCGTCAGACCATCACTATGAACGAGCTCACCTGATGAGTTTGGTTAATTGACAACTTATATAATTAACTCTAATCAAGCAACAATCATTTTGGAATAGAGAATTTGTTTCCGAATTGTCGAATCATTACGACCCTACGACCTAGGCAATCATTGTGTCATTGGAGCCGCCCTGAAAATTACATGCCACCAATTTGACAAGTGACACACAAATCGAGTAGATCACTATAGTTAGAAATGACTAGTATCCAATATTCCCTATACGGAAGGGGAGGACCATCCTTCATTGAGGATCATCTGGCTTTTCTTTTTAATACTCTTATACAAATTCATACATGCCATCAATCTCGGACCAAACATAAGTCTGACCTTACCACTTTCTTAGCTTTTGTGATTTCTTGCAAGTTGGATGAAGAGGTGACTCGTCACTTTTTGAATCCTACAGCGTAGCGCTAGAAGGAGAGGCTCATGAGATGAGACAAATCCTGTAAAAGAACTGCTATTCCCACTAAGCCACAAGCCCTTTTTCCCGTCAAAACGAGCAAAAGTTTGATCGAGGAGCCTCAACCACTCTAGGACAAGAACAAGAAATGCATATATCCTGTGCAGATTCCAATGGCATTATGCTGGAGAAACTTCGACGGGAAATGCTGATTAAACTGCCACCTTTATGGAGGCAATCGAAAACCTAACTATTGTCGTATATCGATTGAGCAGAACTAAACTAGCACCATTTGCTCTGCAGAAATGGAGGCGGAAATCCCCCAAATTGCGGACCCTTCTTGCCACCTTATGCCACATCAACAGCTCACGGAGATCAGCATGAGCTGGAACAACCGAAAATATGCATTGCCAACATGGAGACTAAGCAAAAAGAGGGTGAAGTAGGAATATCACAAATAGGCACTTCCCCTTTCAGAGGACATCTGGTCCGAACCACTGCCGATGAAGCTCAAAATGCCCCCGGCAAATAGGATACGAAGGAGATAGTGATCCAGTTGGTCACAAGTATAAAACTGACAAGACCAAATTGGAAGTCTTAAATGCATGCCAAATCCATCGAAAAATCTCAACATACTATTCAAGACCAAACATTTAGAATATTAGCCCTTCAAAATTAGCAGATGGATTATCTGTAAACCTAGAAAATTGAATCAAGATTCTAAAACTCAGCTTTACACAAACTATTAATACGCTTTATAAGCAATCCGCTTGACAGTTTTGAAAGAAGTCAAATATTCACATATCAGTGAAATCAACATATTTAAGCTCAGGCGATGATCATTAAGAACATCCTTGAGCAAATAGAGGGCGCAGTATCTATCTCGACTCAACATTTTTAACTCAAATTTATGCAAATCATGTTAACCAATGAATCAGTAAAAAACCTAATGTGAAATGAATCAATGCCAGTGCCACCAAATAAAAAATGCATGCATGTGATATGAATCAGTTTGAAAAAAAAAAAATTGATACCAGTTACAAAATCAAAGGTCATATGAACCATTACGATTAGCAAAGAGGAAACATACAGTGGCAGAAGCAAAGAAGATGACACAGGAACAATTGAACAGAAAAAATTGCGACAAGAAGAAGGAAATGTGCACAAAAAATTGCAGGACCAAAAAAATTCCAACAGTACTGACAGAAATAGTTTTTCTGAACCCTTGATCATACAGAAATAATGAAAAATTACAGGAAGTATTATTTACTTGCTACAATTCAATTACCAGATTTTATGTATACACTTCCCTACTTCTCACCCCTACCACCCCACACTCACCCCCCGAAAAATACACTTCTTTCCGTATCCCTTTTCGTACACAACTAGCAACCGATTCTGCACACAGTCTTTGGGCCATAAAGCTTCCCTATCTGGGTTTGTGCTAGTAAGTGGCCTGTAGTTCTGACCATGAGCCTGGGGTCTATGAAAACTGAGGGGGAGAAGAAGCGCAAAGAAGAAACTACGTCGCAACAGCACTCATATCTGGCCAAGAATTGGAAGGTCATCGGCAAAACAGACAGATTTGGGATGAATCAAAAAGCATGCACTGTTTTGAGTAGGCTGGAGCCAGGAATCTGGTCCATATTCAGCATAACTTAACTAAGAAAATATTCAAATAAATATTCAAAAACTAAATGAGCCTCTGTCTTTTGAGTAAACTAGTCCACATTTACAGCAAATTCAAATCCAAAAACTTTCCGTAAGTCGGTCATGTTATGAACTACAGCAAATTCAAATACAAAAGCTTTCAATGAGATTTTGTTACGTTAATTCTATTACAGAAACTAGTCTATTCAATCAAAATAATGCTATGAGAATACTATACCTTTTCTTGTTTTATCTAAAAAAACATTGGCATGACATTGACTCCCAGTGCCTGAATCAATATGTGCAGGTTTCCCTTTTAAGAAAAATGGTATGCTACATACTTCACTCGAAACAACAAATAAATAACTATAAAACTTCGACTTTCTTGCCCTATAACTTCAGTTCAAAACACAATAAGTACTCTTCGTGTATCCTTGTCAAGAAAGCTTTTGAGCATCACAAAGACCAAATGATTGCACTTCTAAAGGCATAAGTGTATATTTGATCTGCATTAGACCGTATTCAATAATCGACATTTTAACTTCTCTTTTATGTACACCATACAGTACCGTCCAAGCACCTTACCAAACGCTCTTTAAAAGGAGTCTTTGTGACAACAAGAGATCACAAGTACCTAAGAACCCAAAGACTGGTCTTGTCTTCCAACTATGGCTAAAAGTCATGAATACGGCTTGAAGAATAGCAAACTTATATGCTCTGTATATATTCAAAGTAAAAGAAATATACAATAATTAAGCACTTTTAATAGCCCTCCGTCATTAAAATAACTTCATCGGTATACATAAAATATCGTAGATTGACAGAAAATTATGAAAATCAATGCCATCAATCAAGCCTTTGTCATGCTAGAAAATGCAGATATAGAAAGACTTCAGAACCCAAATTTAAAAAGAGGAAACAACCCCTGTAGACTATAAGCGGGAAAAACTATGCTGCCAATGAAAACAGCAAAGTTGCAAATCAGGTCTGAGCAATGCGTACAAGAAACTAGAGTCGACTGAAGAAGCAACAGATCAAAAGCAGTCCATTTCTCAATCAAAGATTTTGCGGACCATAATCATATAATCACCACAACTATTTAAAGCATTCGCACCCAAGAAGATGTCATATTACCTGAACAGACACCCGTTTATAACTCAGTCCATCATTCAGCATAAAAAGTGATAAAAGTTAGCCAAGTTCACTTAAATTATAGGAGCACGTATTAGTAGAGTGGAGGAGTCACAGACCAATAGCAGTACATTTATCAACAAAACATATCAGTCAGCAATTAGGCAATCACCACGCCCATTTAAGTGAAAGATGTGTACAGACCTATTTTAAAAAAACGAACTAATAAACATAGATTGATCTTGCTAGTGTAACCAATGATTCTCTCTGTCTATAAAATGTAATATTATGCAACTCTCATCACTGAAAGCAAGTAGCATGCAATTATTGACAGTTCTGAGAGATGAATAGGCTAACATTTGAATTAAGGTTAAACATACAGCAACTACAATAGACAACAAGTAATAGATTATCAATGATACTGAGAGAGCCCTTGAAGTCACAAGGAGACAATTTGCCAGGAAAAAGATTGCACGTAATAAATTAATGTGTATACCCATATTTATTGAAAACTAATCGGTGTTACATGAATTTACAAGGATGATCTAGAATATAGAATCTCTCTCTTCGTGTAGAAGTTTTACACGAAGACAGTCTGCCTCGGCAAGAAACGTGTCAGCATTTTTTACGCCAGAAAAAGTAGTTTTTGAGTTTGAACAAAACTGTTCGATTTAGAATATAGAATATCTTCCTGCTTGTAGAAACATGTCAGCATATTTTGATGCCAGAAAAAGTAGTTTTTGAGCTTGAACAAAACTGTTCGATTTAGAATATAGAATATCTTCCTGCTTGTAGAAGTTCTACATGAAGACTGTCTCAGCCAGAGACATGTCAACGTACTTTGATACGCCAAAATGCAGTTTTAGAGCTTTAACAACACCGCTGCTTGTTGAAGCCTACACATTGCCATAGTCAAAAACATGCAAATCCAACAAAACATTGTAATGTCCCTTTTCTATCTCGTCTTCCTTTTACATTATGAAGGAGAAGAGTTTCAATGATGAGATCTTCCCAGTCAATATCCACTTGCATTTTCCTTTGCTTCTTCCCAGATTTTATATGTTTCGAGACACAAATATCATTCCCATCACCAGCATCAGCTACAAGAGGATGCATAATCTTCCGAATTCGCAGCTTGGAAGCTTTTATCTTTTCTCGTCTCCTTGCATAAATTAAGCATCCCCTATCAAAAGATGGTGGTGAAGGATCCAATCCTACATCTTTCTCAAATACTTGTTTCAACAAAAGCTTTTTACTCAAATCTGATTTGCCGTTCCACCAATCCCTACATGCATGAAGATCAAAACTTCCTGCTCTCTTCCTTTTGTTATCATTGGACCTTTCTGATGTGACCTTGAGTAGAGGAACCTCGTCCAAGAACTTGGAATAAATCATGGCCAAACATTCTGTGGAAATCTGAAATTTATCTGGATATTTAATTCTCCTAGGTGACTGATGATTTGCCTCAAAATATTGCACAGTGCAATTTCCCGTTGTATGACTATCAACACCATATTCTGTTTCTTTGCTCACACATCCACCAACCACCTCCGTCAGATCAAATCCAACATGCTCAAAGCTCTTCTCCTTGAATTGGCTCATTGACTTCATTTCCATGTACTGAATCACATTTGGAGCATTCTTCAGAATATTCTTCACTGTGACATCTTCACCCCATGGCAAAGCTTGCGCAACTTTAACAAGCCTCTCCATAAGTTCCTTGTACCGACGCCTACAAGTAACAAATGATACATGCAACTCCTTTGCGATAACTTCAATCTTTACATCTAATTGATTCAATTCCCCAACAAAAACCAAGACTGCAGCCACCACCGCCATCGGCCTCCTTCCTGTGGTCAAGAACCACTTGATCAAACATTGCATTAAAAACACCCCTTGCTTCAACATCCTCCGAACCACATCCTCCGAAATCCTATTAAAAATAGGATATTTCCTAATAACATGTTCGAGTGAATTCACAATATCAAACTCTGGCAACTTCAAGCCAAGAAAATCCACAACTCGATTAATCATCCGACCCAATTCATAAACATCACACCCCACTAAATCTACCACTTCTTCAATTGGCAAGATCTTCTTATCCTTTCTCATCACAACATAAGCACACGCACCTATAAGAACCGGGAACCAATTCCCTTGACCATATTCCCCATCCGTAACCATCTCAACCATAACCTTAACCTCATCGGATTTTGAACGCGAAAGTCCTAATTTAAACATAAAATCCCCAATCAATTTTTGGGCCTCGTAAATTTTATTTTCTTTATAATTGTAACTACTGCCAGTGCCAGCAGTTCCCACACGAACATAGGTGCCAGTAGGACCAGTAATGCCACCAATATGAGCTTGGAAATTGTCAAAATCTTGAACTACGCCACATGATGTGCAGACCATATTGCCTGTTACATCGTCCGGGACGAGAGTTCTCTGTCTGCAACTCTTGCAGGGACGAGAAGCATCCATATATCAAGCAAATTTACTGAAACTGTTTATGGGTATAGGGAAGATTGCCTCTACTGAAAAAAATAAAGAATTTAGATGAATATCATTAAAATATTTGTAGTCAGAAGAATGGTGCACTTATTTTTGTAAATCTTGCTGCCGGCTGGAGGAGGAAGATAGAGTCAGATTTAGCCCTTGGAGAAGAACCACCGCAGTTGAGATTTTCTCAGATGATTTAATAGACAATTGGGCTAGGTCAGTGGGTTTATGATTAGGGTTTTCATAATTCAAAGACGTCGTACACCTCTACATAACGTCAATTTCGAGCACAATTGTTGACGGGATTTATATGTTGTTCTTGAGAATATTATAAATGAACAAGTAGGGTTAGACATATTTCTCTAATCGGATTTGAATCAGACCTGAATCGAATCAAACCCAAACGAATATCTACGTCGAAAATCGAAGGATTCGGTTCGATTCTCGATTCTAACCAAAAACTAAAAAATCGAAAAAGAACTGAATCTCCGATACTTTTTAAAATTTTTATCTTATACACTAAATATGATTTTACTATTTTTAATTTTCAGTCAGCCTCAGTTAATCAAATTGACCTAAATTTTATTCAAATCTCTTATTCTACCGTAATGTTGTTTTTTATGTTTTATTATTGTGAACTCGCCATTTTCATTTTCCTGTGATTTTAACAGTCAAATTCATGAAGAACTCAACAAAGAGAATAACAAAAGATATTACAAGATTGAACTTTATTATTTTATAAGAGTTAAGATTGAACATGTCTAGTCGAAATAATAGATCGTTGTTGTAATATAAAAAAATTAATTATTGTACGGAACTCGATGACTGAATAGAATCGAACCAATCGGACCAAATCCAAATGGTTCCATAATTAAATTTGGACCCGACGATTCCATTTACTAAATATCCAAAAATTCGGGTTCAAGTTGATTCTCTTTAAATCGAATCGAATCGGACCATGTCCAACCCTATGTAGAAGCATTTTGAACATACTTAGCCCTTCTTTCTCTCAAAAATCCATTTTTTTTATATACTAATTTTCGATCATATATTCATACAATAAAATATTATGTACGTAAATTCAAAAAAAAATCCTACTTTTTAATCACACATTATCCACCAAAAAAAAAAGGGAAAAAAAAAAAGGCATTAGGATTCTCTTTCAGTTTTCCATTTCATCCAACAAATTGAACCTCTCTTAAGATTGGGACATCTAACACTCGCACACTCACTACACAAAGACTACACAACCACAAACGAAGGTAGTTACATAGAGTACAAATCCAAGACTACTTGAGTCTTTTTTCTGATAGAGGAAGGTGGGATTAGAGATGGCAACGGGACGGGTTTGGGGAGGGGCGGGGTTTGTAGTTAATTTTTTTTTCATTCTTCACGGGGCGGGTTCGGAGCGCTTCGGGGCTGGGTACCCCCTCCCCGTCCCGTCCCGTCCCGCCAACTCATCGGGACGGGTTTTTTTTGTCCCATTCGAAGCGGGGCAGCGTCGGGGCAGAACATATTTTTTTGCCATCACTAGATAGGATGAGGTTTTCGTTATTCAGTAAATGAGAGAAGACGCCCTAAAGTACCACATCTTTTTCTTCTTAATAGTCATGAATTCCTGCAATTCAAGCCAGCTTGTAAAAGCTGACTAGCAAAAATTATCGGCATATATATTTCAACTTCTATAATTACACACCTATACACAATGTTTTTAAAAACGAAAAACATGACTATATGAGGAAGCAAAGCTTCAAGTTTTACAAGCTTAAGGCTTAGGTGTAAAATACATTTTCTTATTTTTAATATTATTTTAAATTTTTAATCATTAAATAATTAAAATAATACATATCAAACATTTAAAATTATAAAATACTATATTTACTTAATAATTCATGTCATTAATCAATTAAACAATATCAAGTTTTCGAAATGTAAAAATTAGAATATTTTTCATAGTTTCAATTTTCAACTAGACAAATCATGCTTAATAGATTCATAGGAACTTCATACATACTTTTGTAATTTGCAACAAAATAACAAGTTTTAAGATCATAATTACGTAATGTAGATAACATCATAGTGTAAATTTTATTTAACTATTTAGATAAAATCATTTTTAACTTTTGTACACAATTTTTTTAGAAACTTGAAATTAAAGTCAATTTTTTTAAAAGAAATTAAAAATTAATAAGCTAAAGTAAATAAAAGACTTCTAAAAAAGGAGAAAAAATTAAAAAAAAAAAAATTCAACCGTTTAGGAAT
>CAIGRL010030949.1:0-19202 GCA_903798325.1 Fraxinus xanthoxyloides
TTCACTTGCACTTTTTAAAAAGTTTGGGAGTATAATTACAATTTATTTTTTTATTTTTTTTTTTATTTTTTTGTTTTATTTAAATATGAGGGTATATTGGTCATTTTACACTGAAAATAGTGAAAATGGCGTTCTCCACACTGAAACGTTAAAATAAGGGCGAAAATGCAAAAAAATAAAACGTTGAGACGTTTTGCACACTCATTGTCAAACGTAGAGACGTTTTGTGCTAGTAAGCCAAAGTTATTTTCTTGAGATGGTTCTTAGGGAATTTTCTCAAATAAACTGCTCGATAAAGGGTAGTTTGGTCATTTTAAAACTAGCTGAAATGGGCATTCTATCCAACAATTTGAATTTACTGTCATTTCTAGTTTAAATAAAAAGTTCGAAATCAAAGAATAAAGGCAAGCAAATAAGCATCAAATCTAGTTGTTTGAAAATAGAATAAATTATGACCAACTTTTGTTAAGGGAGTGTTTGGACCACAGTAATTTGAAAAAATGTATTTTGAAATAGTAGATTGATGGAGAATGTGTGATTGAAAAATAAGGAAAAGTTATTGATGTAATGAAAAATATTATTTTATCGAAGAATGTGTGATTGAAAATGAATAAAATAATGAGAATGAAAATTTTAATGTGTAGTAAATAGGGGTAAATGAGAAAAGGTCACTTTTAGGTTTTGTACAATGGCCCCTCATTGTTGTGCCTTTGATTGTATGTTTACAATGCTAAACAAAATCAATGGCTTAATCCTTCACCTATCAATCGGTTACCAGCTCTTAGCTCACCCTAAAAGTTACTGGTTGACCTTCTACAACCTTCTACTAGTCAAAAAAGCCCATCGAACAAAATTCTAGTATATTTTTCTTCATTAATACTATACAGCACTATCGAATTCACCTTATCAAACATGTCAAGTATGTAATTTATAAATTGGAAAGCTCAATTATTTAGAGAAATGAATGGACAACCATAGCAAAATGTAAACTACTCCATTGGAACATTTGTAATTCCACCAAGGGTTCATTGGAACACGTATGACATCATTATAAGATATCGAGACAAAAAGAAATAACGAAATCCAAGTAAAGATGGGGACGTTGGTGAGGCATGTTTTGCATAAACCTTCGGCAACTAGGTACGACATAAAATTGTTTTTGTTCTTTTAAAAGAAAGTAATTCAGACTGGAGGAAAAAAGCAGCATTTTGGAATAACCACATCCATCAAATACTCTGCAAAATCCCAATCACCTTTCGACTGAACATGTCATGTTCAAGTGTCTGACCTGGAGCAACCTGATCGGGCAGCACATTCACATTATGACATCGAACTAGCTCACTCCGCGTGTGTTCCAGAAGAAACAAACTCAGAACCAGCAGCCACATGTTCCGTTGGTGCCACAACTAAACTGTCACTGGAATGATCAATGTTTGACTGAACACGATTTGATGCTTCACCTGTAACAGCATTCTGTGGACCGGTTTCTGATGCCAAACCTAGAAGATTGCTGGTCTGCGAGTCCTGAGCTTCCGTGGCCAGAGGTGGAGGCATCACTGTTAAAGCTACTGGTCCCACTGTTGATGCTTGACCTTGAGTCCACCCAGAATCACCTGGCTGTGTAAAATTACCATCGGGTCCTGGAAAACCTTGCGGGTTAATTAGAGGAGCGATGGAAGATGAAGCATTAGGGTTCTGCTGGCAAAGAACTTGAAGTTGTGGATAAAGTGCTTGAAGTGCTGGGAAAAGAGCTTGAAGTGCTGCTTGCCCAATAATATCTTGGTGGCCTTGAAATCGCTTAGCATTCGACTGGTGCTTCTTTCCCACCAAATGACCTTGGAAGGTAATCACAGATTCACACTTCACGTTACACAATTCACATATCAAGGGAACAAATCCTTTGGGCATAGCAGGCTCAATCGGTCTTCTTGATCCATCATTAAACCTCATCCATTTACCCCCTCTACTACCACCCCTCATATTACGCTTGAAACCACGCCCTCGACCTTCATAATGGTTCATCCTCAGATTTTGTGCTAATTCTTCATTAGGTTCTACCTCTTCAACATTTTGATTCTCAGTTGAAAATATGTTTTCTTCTCCGACAGCTTGAGAAAGTAAATTCTCTTGTAGAGGTTGCTTAGTCCCATCTCCCTCACTTTCTACAGGCTGCGAAGAACCTTCTGGTTTCAATTCAAAGGTCAATGGTTGCTCATTCCGTCCTCCAGTCAGGTCTTTGTTAAGTCTTTGTAATTCTTCATAAACTTTCAAGTTCTTTTTGTGCTTTTTCCCATTCCTGTGCTGCTCAAGAATTTCAGGGGTGTTGCAGTCGACTCTACATAGTTCACACCACGAGATTTTTGGAGGTGGCCAAACTGGCGCTGAATGAACTACACCCGTGACAGGCGTGGACACTTGAGTTGCAACTGATGCATGCCTACCACGGCCCCTGCCACGTCCTCGACCACGAAATGGACGGCCCAGAACATTTGGTTTAGGACCAACTTGGCTTTGAGTTCCTCGAGAGGGTCCACCATCCAATATGCCATTACCCCCATATGAAGCTTGTGTAATCTGCAAAATTTTATGAAATGCATTTTCAAGAATATAGCTGTATTTACCTTCCTACATTTACTGCTTTTGCATAGTGTTACTTTTTCTTTTCTTTCTTTCATTTTTTTCCTGGTGGGGGGTAGGGTGTGCATGGAGGATCAGTTCTTGGGAACCCCCATGAAGGTATGAACACATCACATAAATGTACTCTGTACTTGAGAAAATCAGTGGCGTTGAATGAAAACCTGTACAGCAGGAATTGCTACGAATTGAACAAAAGTTCTTAAAAGAAATTTCCTATCACACTGCATGACGATTAATAGCGAGTGGTAAACAGGACGGTCAACCCAGAACAACAAAATAACCGCTCTGAACTAACAAAGGATGAAAAACCAAATTGAATACTATTGCATGAGCGACAATGTTACTCAATTGAGGGTCTATTTTTGTAGATTTTTTGAGAATAAATTTTGTGAAAAGTGATTTTTTTGAAGAATGTGTGGTTAAAAGAAGGGAAAAGTTAGGAATAGCATGTGGTTGAAAATGAGTTTTAAAGAATGTTATACCAAACAAGGGCCAAAAATCAGGACAACAAATTCAGAATTTCAGTTCCCATATCTAAAAACAGATGATATCATGAGACCTTAATAAATGAGTTAATGGGTTATGGAACAATTGGCTAGAGTACAAAACAAAAATACAAATGAGCATTGTACATCCAACCACCGTAGAGAGAAGTCTCGCTGAAGACATTCAGAGAGAGTTATATCTTCAAGTAATGCACCAATCAATATGGAGGATAGATGGTTAATTTTTCGTCTTCAGAAGGTACTAAAATCTTTCTAATGCCTGAAGAGACCTCAAGAAAAGAAATGGCTAAATCTGTAATAAGAAGGAGAGGGGAAAAAAAAAAACTGTTTTATTCTTTGAAACCAATTACTGAATGAGAAGTTTGATTCTGTTCTGGGTCAGGGTGTCAAATAGCTCGTCGGCTCGTCAAAGCTCGGCCAATGGAAGGCTCTAGCTCGTTTCAAGGCCGAGCCCGAGCCAAGCCGCCGTGAACGGTTTGTGCGCCATTCTCGTAAAAAAATGTGAAGAAAAAGCTAAAAATAATAATAATAAAAAAAATCGTGGGCTCGGCTCTTGAGGTTACGAGCTCCGCTCGTGCTCGAACGAGCTTGAGCTCGGCTCGTCAAAGTAGATGGGTCCAGCCGGCTCAGCTTGGCCCATTGCCACCACTAGGTCAGGGAAGCATAAATATTTTTGTGAAGGCATTAATTAGCCTTTACGAATTCATAAATGTGCCAAACATGTGAAGGTATTGATAATCGAGTCCCACTAATGACAAATTATGAGGTAATTTCTTAAGAGCTAAATCCTAAATTTGACCAGTTTTCATGCCATGGATATTCTTAATCCATCAAGTGCTATTCAAATTGCAAAAGAAAGCTATGCCGTTGTGTGTGTGTGTATCAAGTACATAAATAATTCAACTACTTCAAAAATTAATTAGATTTCATTTGTTGAATATCTCTATTTAACAACCTTCTCAATTTTCCTTTTAGGGCATAAAAATAAATGCATCCGCATGTAACCTTTTAAGAAATAATCTTATAGATCCATATCTTCACTTTATTAATGCGTTGTTTGCATTAACATCCTTTCATCAATAGGCTGTGAAGCAAATCAGAAGCTTTTTCAATGGTCAAGGAGGCAAAAACCCATCTTTTTGAGAAAATTTCCAGGAATTAGTAGCCAAGCATTTTATCTCCTTTGGCAAGGGAGGTATAATAGCCTTCAAGAAATTTCAATATAATAACCCTCACAAGCCTCAATTCCCTTCTAAATATCCACCCCCACACCCTCCCCTGCCAAAAAAGGAAGTGTATCATTTACCTCAAACTCTTACAAAATCATCCTATAAGAAGAGAAGTTTGAGAGCTCCTCAATTGCACAGAACACTATGTAATGTTACCTAACAAAGCCAAACCGCTAAGCTCCAAGAAACAAAGAAGTGGCCCAATGTCCTCTATTCATGAGCTGGAGATCAGCAGTGTTAAAGCAAAAGAAGCGATTTGGAAAGATAAATTATTACAGCCTGGATACCAACATGCCAACTGAACTCTAGCAATTACAAACAGACTCAAAAGCGGCTACTATTTTGATGTACAGGTCGCTCTAACACTCAACATAGCTGCTTTAAGATTCATTGGCCAAGTTGACAGAAAAGTCTTCTTTTTACTCATGAAATAGCACAACCAAATAAGAAGCACGGACACACTATTAATGCGGGAGTGTCAGTGTCCAACACACCGGCACACATGCAACACGTTTGGACACGCCACGTGGCTTGTCCTTTTTTTTTTCAACCACCAACAACGCAGCAAAACATCCAGACATGGGAAATTAAATTAGAAAAGGAACAAATAAAATCAGGAAAACTTATCATCAAACTTCACATAATCGAAGCAAGAATTTCTAAAAGGAAAGAAATCTGAATGTCCAGACTGAAGGAAGTATTCACCATTATTGACCATTCTAAAGCATAAACCAAGCATGAAGATCAACAGCTCTAGAACCATATTTTTCAACGTTAATAATAGAGAGAAAGTGTGACATGGAAAGGGAAAATGGAGGAGGGTGGGAAACTGGAGGCGGAGGGGATTGGAAGATTTATAGGATGTATGCAGCTGTGGGAAAGGTCGAATGGATTTCAAATGATTCTTCTATTAAATTTGATGGGTTTGGGAAAGGGAAAATGGACTGGGAAGCTTTTGGATCTGTTCTGGGCAAATGGGCTTGAATGAACAGTTCACTTCATTGGGGGATGCTTTTGGATCCCGACTTGAATTGTTCTTTTAGTTGAATTAAATTTTTTTGATTAAAAATCTTTTTCTTCTTGTTTTTATTTGGATCAATTTTTCATTTTTCTAATTACACTAAAACGAGTATTTTTTCAAATAAAGATAATTTAATTTTTGCATTATTTTGATCAGTATATCCCCGCATTTCTGCACCCTATTTTTTTTTTAAAATTCACGTGTCAGAGTATCATCCGTGTATGCACATGCTTCTTAGACGACCAATATTCTGAAACCTATTGCTAACGAGCATGCCGAACACCACCCACAAAGGAAAAAGGGATAGCAGAAATCCATACACTCACAAATCTTCAACCATGCCAGACTCCTGTGACTAAGCACGTCTGCAAAGCACAAAAACAAATTTAAGCACTGCTATAATAAGACAATAGAAATCTCAGTACGCTGTCCAAGCTTGGTTTGGTGAGACACACTAGCAATTTGCAAGCTGGTCTAGCTCAAGCTTGAACCAAGCTAATAATTCTTTAGTAGCTTAGGCTCAAGCGCACCTTTTAACTTGTCTGGCTAGACAATGGGCTATCAGCTCAGCTAATCATATCCTTTTGATATGCTGTTTTATAGAAGCTTTGAAGACAGAACCAATGCATTCTCAATTAGATGAACCTTCCCTAGTTCCTATCTAAAGCTCATATAAAGCAGTATAAACTTGTGTGATTTAAGGCATAATTAACTGAGCAGAAAAAGTGTCGATTCAGTGGCTCAAGCTTTGCTCCCTTAGGCAAGAGACCAAGCTTGGGACAAAATGTACACATACCAAGCTCAAGCAGTTTATTTGGCGCACATTTACATGAAAATGATACGATTTTAATCAATACAATATACCGCAGCGTATATACCAGAATATTGACACCACAAATCCATCCATCTCCTTTAGAAACAATCACTCATTCACGTTCGTACATGGTTGTAAGTGAGTACTGAAATAAAAGAAACCATATATGTATGACTTTCAGTGGCAAGATAAGAACAAAGAAAAATTTCATCTATCAATAAAATTTGTAACAAGAATTCCCGTACTGGATCCATAGCGTTAGCATTCTTTAGCGGATGATGATATCAAGGATAACTTCCACGGATTCTCTCATACCAATACCACATTAAACATATTCTTATTGAGAACCATTTGCTCCAGATTTTATGAAACAGTTCTCATCTCCTTTCTACAAAATCGAAGCCAAAAGTTGTAATGCGACAAGGGTGGTTCTTTCTCATCTATAACCCACTAACTTACTCCATGATTTATTCCTCTATCTATGTTTAGTAAGACTACATGCACATCTAGTCACTTGACATTCCACTTACCCAAATCCAATTGATATTAAAATTTGATAAAATATGTAAAATTAATGGAGTAATTAGCACACTATAAAGCAATAAAGCCAAACGCCCACTGGCTGAAAAAATATAATATTGTTATACGAAATATGCCGTTCTATTTCTAGGGAGAAGAAATTAGAAAACCCACACTGTAAATCAATACAGGGACAAATAACAAAAGAAATAAAATTTAAAATAAAAAACAACAGTTGTCTAGCACCCATCAGGCATCAAACTCAAGATCCATCAACATAAAACAGAAACCCAATATGCAATTAAAAACAAATACTGAAAAAAATCATACCGGTTGGTGGGGTCCGGTGGGCATTGCCCCAATTCCATATCCACCTCCAGGAGCATTTCCTCCTTGTTGCGGATCCATATTCAAAGGAACAGCTTGTGGGTAGTAATAAGAATTCTTGGCTTGCTCTGCCGCTTGTTGTGTTACGGGCTGTGGCACTGTAACCCCAGGTGGGGTGGGTTCTCCTCGTTGATGCTGAGCGTAACCGTAATAGGCCTGCTGCTGTTGATTATTATATTGATGGTATGCATAATAAGCTTGTGCGGATTGATCGTAGGCTTGGATTTGAGACGAGGAGTCGTAAGCCTGTTGTTGGTAATTAGCAGGGTAATCCATTGAAGCTTTGTGATTTTTGTTCCTATGGTGAATTTTGTGTGTGTTTGTATGTCGATTTTAGGGTTTCGCTATCAATTTGCAAATTGCAACGCTGAATTGTTAGAATTCTGCATTTTTTTGTTGAGAAATTAGGGATATTAGAATTGAGTTAATTAAATGAGTGGCCACTCAACTTTATCCATGGTTACTACTTGCTCATCATAAATTTAACGATTACTCACTGCTCACCGAAATATTCATTAGATTACCCATCAATCACCATAAACATTTTTGTTTGTACATGTGGACAAATATTTATATGTGGCATATTAAGAAATGATGTGGCGCCATATCATCAAAATTTTTTATTTTATAAAAAAAAAAAAAGGAAATTGAAATCTCCTCCAGATCACCTTCCTTCTTCCCCAAATCACCTTCTTCCTCAAATCACCTTCCTCCTCAAATCACCTTCCTCCTTAATTTCACGTCCTAAGTTCATAATATATTAGAATTTGCTCCGATTTAAGGTTTGTTTGGAAGCCTCATCTTTTAGCTTCTTGTTTTTTTCCCCTTCACCCTCATTTTTTTTCCTCCCCGTTTTTAAATTTGAAGAAAATGAGAAAACTCCATATTGGTCCCCAATCAATTGCTCTAATATCACGTTGGTCCTAAACATTTTAAGAAGCAAGATGGCCATCGATATTTCATTGCAGTTGTATAAACCGTTGCAAATTATGGAAACCGTTGCAAATTTCTATTAAATGTCAGGTGATCTTCGTATGTCTAACTTTATGAAATTAGATTTTACTTAGATACTGTTTAAAAATTTGAAATCACGATTCTACAAGAGTCACATGATAATATATAGTAAAAATTGAATCAATCGTCACAACTAAAATAATTAGAATGAGAACCAATAGTACAATATTAAGAAGGCCTAAAGCTAAGGCTTCTTGTAGAACAAAAGAAAACCTTACTTTTACAAAGTTCTCACAACTCAAGATCAAAAGAATATTAGAGACATTTTTTTGAGCTTCATGACAATTTCAGAGACATTTTCTCACATTTAGAGAATCACACTAACTTTTCACATTTTTAGTTTCAAGTGTTACATATATTCACTATGGATTATTAGCACAAAACGTCTTTACATTTGAAGTTTTTTTGTGAGAAATGTCATACGTTTCATTTTTGTTTTCACCCATATTTTCACATTGCATTGCAAAAATCATTTTTTTAGCTCAATTTCTCAATAAAGAAAATGTGAAATGACGAATATACCCTCATATTTAAATTAAACAGAAAAAATAAAAAACTAATTGCAATCAGAATTTCAATTTTTTCAAAAAAATTACAAAAGAGTCCCATCGTCGGGGACTCTAATTTCACAATAATATTTTGATAATCTGGCGGAAGAAATCGCTTCCACACTATGAAAGGTTGGCACAATGATGCCATATTAACCCGTTGATTGGATATTATTGACCAATTGACCGATTAATTGATTTTTTACAAAATGGTGCAAAATCCTATTTTTCTGGTAAGAACCGTGTTTCTGCCTAAATGAATGGATGCTCCAGATGTCGTCCAGTGTCAGCCCTACAACCTTTGGATGGAGGCCTTTGGGTGACTCTTTTAAATACCGTTCTATGGTTGAAACTGTTGATGGCTCTCTCTGATTTTCTCCTCCTATGTAGTTCGAGCTCTCATTCTCTCTGAAAAAATCAAAACTCTCTTCTGATTTGTTTCTTACTCAAATGTTGTAATCTTGAGCAATTTCCATTTGAGTAGCGTGATGTGTTCTTATGTGAACAATTGTTCCTAAGTGAGGGCTGATTTACTGTGATCTTTAATGGTTATTGTCTGAGTGTCGAAATCTTGTAATTCTTACATTGGTAGTGTTCCATTTGAAAGATGGTTGTTTCAGTGACTGAGGTACTGGTGTATTTTGGGTTATTACTTTAGGGCAACATTTAATGAAATCTCCCCTCTTACTGTATTTTGTTCTGTTTTTATTTGTGCATATTTTGTCGATCTTGAGCTAATTCATTGAACCTCCTCTTAGTAGTGGTATCAAAGCAATTGAATGGAGGTTCTTAGACTCTGATTCATGTAGATCTGAAAGCTGTGACACTTGATTAAGTTGATCTTCGTTATTTCTTGAAACTCTAATAAAAGAATTTGGTGAGTTCGTTCCTGTTTTACGGTTAATAGTACAGATTACGTACTTATATACTTTAAGTTCATTGCACTTGTGTCTAAACCCCTTGATCTGAGACTATCTTGGTGATTCCTTTGTCCAGAAACCTTAAGAGTTGTCTGGAATCTGAGGGTTTCCATGATTTAAGTCAAGGATCTTAATATTATTACCTTGCCGTGATCTTTATTGTGTATATTACATACTGTTTGTGATTTGTACATGGTTTATGTGAATAGAACTCACTATGACTACATTACCAAGAACATACTTTCTGTGAAATAACTGAAGTTCTTTGCAACTTGTAATTTTTAATATATATTTTCTCTTGTGTGGTGATATCTATATTATTCTAAGCTGCAAGTACTTGTATAGTGACAATTTTATTTGCATATTTTGTACTACATTCATAAGTTTTTTTTTAAAAAAATAATGACTGGTTCAAAATTTGAACCGGAGGTCTTTAATAGTAAAGGAGACTTTAGTCTCTAGCGCCGGAAAATGAAAACTCTTTTATTTCAACAAAAAAGTGTTGAAGCCATTGATGAGTCATGACCAACTGATCTTGAATCAAGTAAAATAACTGAACAAGATGAAAATGCATAGAACTTTATTTTTTTGCATTTGTCTCACAATGTACTTGGAGAAATTGGTGAAACTAAGACTACTGCTGAATTGTAGAAGAAATTGGAAACCATTTATCTGAACAAAACCATATCTAATAAGGTATATCTTTTGAAACAGTTCTTTGGTTTAAAACTGGACCCATCTCTTGACCTTGAAACTAATATTGATAGATTCAACAGATTATCCCGTGACCTAGCTAACTGTGATGAGAAACTCTCAAGCGGACAGTTAACTATGGTTTTATTAAATTCAATTGATGATAAATATAAAGATATTAAAAATACAATTGAATATGGTAGGGAAACTCTAACTATTGATGTGATTATTAATGCCTTAAGAATTAAGGAGTTAGAATTAAAATCTGAAAAGAATGAGTCTGTTAGTGGTATAAATCTGATGATGAAGTCTAAGTTTAATCCCAATAATGTCAACTTTAACAAGAAATATGGACACAAAAAGAAGGGAAACTTTAAAGACAAAATGAGAATGAAGACAAAAGGTAAAAAATGTTTTTACTTTCTAGAAGAGGGTCATTTTATCAAAGATTTTCATAAAGGACTTTATAATTTGAAGAATAAGTCTAAAGATGATGGTGGTGCAGCCTTAGCTTATAATAATGAGACTTACATTTTATATTATTGTAAGTTGTCCACCCTGTCAAGAATGGATACTTAACTCTGGTTGCACCTTTTACATGTGTCCAAATAAAGAATGGTTTACAGAATTTGAAAATGTGACTGGTGTAAGGCTTTAAGAGGTAATCATATGACATGTCGAGTAAAGGAAATATGAACAATCACTCTAAATATAAAGGGAAACAATAAACTGGTTCTTGAAAAAATTAGATATATTCTTGATTTGCAAAGAAATCTTATTTCCTTGGTGGTTTTAGATGACATTGACTATGTAATTTTGATTAACAAAGGATACATTAAAATCTTGACAGACCCTCACTTGATTGTTGAAGCTCCCAAGAGACATGATCTGTATATTTTACAAACTAAATATTTCTTAGATTCCACTTCAGCATCAATTTCAGTTCAAAATGATAAGTCGCAAATATGGCATAAAGGATTGGGCCATATTAGTGACAAATGACTGCAGATTTTGAAAAAATGTACATTTGAAAAAGATAACATTGAAAAACTCAATTTTTGTGATTACTGCATTCTAGGAAAGTATAATGGACTATATTTCCTATGTGAAATGCATAAATTTGTGTCTATACTTGAATACTTGCATATTGATCTTTTGGGGACCAGCTTTTGTGCCTACACATACAAGGTTTAATTATTACTTGTTAGTCATTGATGATTTTTCTAGAAGAAATTAGACTTTTTTTTTAAATCATAATCTGACACATTTAATGTTTTCAAAGAATAGAAAGTTTTGATAGAAAACCAAGTTGATAGAAAGATTAAGGTCTTAAAAACAGATAACTGCAGTTTCGAATTTGATGAGTCGTGCAAATTTTCTGGTATGTTAAGACACAGAACTGTGAGACACACTCCACAACAAAATAGTTTGACTGAAAAGATGAATAGAACTATTCTTGAAAAAGTAAGATGCATGCTTTTAAGTTTTGGTCTGCCTAAGATATTTTGGGGGTGAAGCTATTAAAACTGCAAGTTATCTTATCAATAGAATCCCGTCTAGTGCTATAAATTTTAAAACCCCTGAAGAAATGTGGAAAGAGAACTATGTTGACTTTATTAACTTAATGGTTTTTGGATGTGCAACCTTTGCACATCAATCTGAAGGCAAGTTAGAACCTATGGCTCTTAAGTGTGTATTTTTGGGCTATGGTGAAGGGGTTAAATGGTATAGACTATGGGATAGGGAAATCAAAGGCTATAAGATCATAATTAGTAGAAATGTTGTATTTAATGAAGATTATCTGACTTGTCTTAAAACTGAAAGTCAAACTGAGTCCTTTAATTAGACTGAAAATGTGGAAAGAGGGATTGAATTTAAGGCAGAGCAGTTTGATGATAAAACTCTTCAGACTGCTACATATCCCGTTGAGAGAAATGAGGAAACACCTATTAATAGTGCTCCTGTTGATGAACCTAAAGCCAACTTAGAAACAGACCAGTCCTTAGATAACCATCAACTTGCTAGAGATAGGCAAAGAAGACAAATAAAATCTCCTTTTAGGTTTAAAGATGGTGTTTCTTTGCCACCAATCAAAGTATGATTGAAGAAGAACCTAAGTCTTTTGAAGAAGTTATGAATAGTAAAGACTCTAAACATTGACATACAGCCATGCAAGATGAAATACAATCACTTAAAAAGAATAAAACTTGGATTTTGGTCAAAAGACTTGAAGGAAAAAGGGTTGTTGACTATAAATAGATTTTCAAAATTAAAAGAGGTAAACAAAGTGAGAATGACATCAGATATAAAGTTAGACTTGTAGCAAGGGCTTTACCCAAAAAGAAGGAATTGATTTCAATGAAATTTTCTCACCAGTTGTGAAATTTACAATTGTTAAGGTTATTTTAGCTTTAGTCACTCAATTTAATTGTAAATTAGATCAATTAGATGTCAAAACAGCCTTTCTACATGGTGGTTTAGATGAAACTATTTACATGAAACAACTTAAAGACTTCGAAATAAATCAGAAAGCTGACTTAGTGTGCCTTCTTAAAATCTCTTTATGGTTTAAAACAAACTACAAGGCAATGGTATAAAAAATTTGATAATTTTGTACTTGGACTTGATTTTTAGAAAAATAACTTTGATACATGTCTTTATTGTAAAGGAAATGGTAGAGACAATTTACTTTATCTACTCCTTTATGTGGATGACACGTTGTTGGCAAGTCATGACATAAAAGAGATAGAAGAAATAAAAGACAAACTAAAATCTGAATTTGAAATGGACTTAGGTCCTATTAGAAAGATTTTAGGTATTGAAGTTAAGAGAAATATGAGAGAATGCACATTAAGTCCTAGCTAAAAATCATACATTCTGAAATTGCTAAATAAATTTGCCATGACTGATTCCAAAAGTGTGATTGTATCTTTGGCTAATTACTTTAAACTTTCAAATGAACAATGTCCCAAATTTGAAGAAGAATTTGAAAGAATGGCAAGAGTGCCATATTCTAATGCAGTTGAGTCTGTTATGTACCTTATGGTTTGCTCCATACAAGATCTGACATATTCTATAAGTGTTTTAAGTAGATATATGTCAGATCTTGGTGAAGCACATTGGGAAGCCATGTAATGGCTTCTTAGATACATTAAGGGTACCTTAGAATTAGGAATTCAGTTCAAGAAACAACCTGAAGATGTTGTCTTGAAAGGATTTATCGATTCAGATTATGCTAGTGATAGGGATAACACGAGGTCTACTTCAATTTATATGTATACTCTATGCAATTCCTATATAAGTTGGAAATCTTAACTTCAAAAGATTGTTGCATTGTCATCTACTGAGGTAGAATATATAGCTGTCACGGATGCTATTAAGGAAGGAATTTGGTTAAAAGGGTTATTAAATGAATTTAGTTTTGCTAAAGAAGTTGTTCTTTATTCAAATAGTCAATCTGTTATTCATTTAAGTAGAAATCCTATACTGCATAACATATCTAAACATATTAAAGTTAGATTTCATTTTATAAGAGATATAATTTCACAAGAGGCTGTGAAACTTGAAAAGATTTATATTAATTATAACCCTACTGATGTAGGTATCAAGGTGTTGCCACTAAACAAGTTTTTGGACTGCTTAACTTTACTGAACATTACTGTCTGTTGATTTAAGGATCTGGTAAGGAGTGCCGATGATGCCAAAAAGAGAAATAACCACTGATGAAGATGAATGTGAATCATTGTTCCAAGGTGGAGAATGAAAGGTTGGCACAATGATGCCATATTAACCTGTTGAATGGATATTGCTGACCAGTTGACTAATTAATTGATTTTTTACAAAATAATACAAAAGTCGTGTTTTCTGGTAAGAGCCATGTTTCTGCCCAAATGAATGGATGCTCTAGATATTGCCAAGTGTCAGCCCCCACAACCGTTGGATGGCGACCTTTGTGTGACTCTTTTAATTACCATTCTAGGGTTGAAACTGTTGATGGCTCTCGCTGATTTTCTCCTTCTGCGCAGTTCAAGTGTTTAACTCTCATTCTCTCTAAAAAATAAAAACTCTCTTTTGATTTGTTTCTCTCTCAAATGTTGTAATCTTGAGTGATTTCTATTTGAGTAGCGTGTGATGTTCTTGTGTGAACAATTGTTCTTGAGTGAAGGCTGATTTACTGTGATCTTTAGTGGTTATTGTCTAAGTGTCGAAAATCTTGTCATTCTTACATTGGTAGTGTTTCACTTGAACAGTGGCTGTTTCAGTGACTGAAGCACTGATATATTTTAGGTTATTGTCTTAGAGCAACGTCTAATGAAATTTCTCTTACAGTAGTTTGTTATGTTCTTATTTGTGCATATTTTGTCGATCTTGAGCTAATTTGTTGAGCCTCATCTTAAGCCACCATATCGGATTCAGTAAGAAACAGCAGATGCTACATATGCATATTTTGGGGAAGTAAATGAAATATACATCCCCGTGGTAATGCCTAGAAACCCAAAATCTCATTATCTTCATCCATGTCTTGAATTTGGGTCGGTGAGATTTGAGAGAGAAAGTAAGGCGATAACTAGTAGAGACTGGTGGAGGAGGATGGTACCGACGGTTTGATAAAGGTTTACTGTTATGGGTTGGATGTAGATGAAGCTTTGGGCCATTGCTAGCTTTGTGGGAAACCTACCAATTTCTTTACTCCCATCGATAATTAAGCTTCATCCTCTCTTCAGATCTATATTCACTTCTCTTCTACTAATTTTCCTGCTTTTTTTCCAACTGGGTTTTCTGAGAAGATGACATAAGTGCTTGCTGGAACTCAAAAACTTAATCCAATAGAGAAGCTTAACTCATGGAAGTTCTCGAATTCTTCCGTTGGATATATTTGCAATTTTAACGGCGTTAGTGCTAAAATGACCACGAAAGGGGAATGTAAAGTGATTTTTGAATTTTTGTTTTAATTATTTAATTAGGACTCATATGTAAATTTTTTTTGAAAAAAATTAGAATTATGATTACAATTAGTTCTTTACTCTTTTCTTCTTCTTTTGCTTTATTTAAATATGATGACATATTCGTCATTTCACATATTTTTATTGAAAAAGTGAATGGAAATGATGATTTCTGTAATGAAGGACATGTTTGAGCCTCATTTTTTTTTTCTAAAATATGTATTTTGAAATAATATATTGATGAAAGATGTGGTTGAAAAATAAAGAATTGTTTTGAATTTACATATAATATTAATTTATTGAAAAATGTGCGATTAAAAAGAATAGAGAGAAAAATGAATTATGAAAATAACATAGATCGAACAAGGGCCAAAATATGAAAATGGAGTGAAAATGCAAGAAAATAAAACGTGGGGACGTTTCGCACAATGAACTCCAATCGTGGGGATATTTTGTGAGAATAACCATATTCACTAACCAGTTTTTGAGCCACATAGCATTGAAAATGAAGTTGATATACCTAAAATATCATTTTGAAGAAAAATATGAAAATTTATATGTTTAGTGCAATTTAGAAGGGGGCGTGTTTGATGTCAATTAAAATTAGATTTCTTAGTAGATTGTGATAAAATGTTTTGAAATGTGTAGTTGAAAAGTTGTGAAACTTATGAAATATGTGGCTAATATTGATTGTTTGACTTTGACTTGATTAAAATTAGATTTTAATCCAGACCAAACATGTACTTAATCTATCCCATTTAATAATAAATTATCTAAAGACCGTGGATACAAATTTTGAATATACATTTTAGCAGAAATTTAAACCTAAAATTTGTTAAAGAATTTGTTAGTAAATGATTTAAGCTATTTAAATTAATTAATTATATTATATAAATATTTAAATAACTTATTCATAGTTATGAAAAAAATCATATTTATGAACTAATTAAAGCAAGCATATACTTTTTATAATTCAAGTAAAATTTAGTTAAAATATTGTATTTGTTAGTTCAATAAACCATTGTACATTTTCAAATTTATAATTAAATGATGATCATGTTATATAATAGTATGCTAACAATATTTAAAAATAATACCATAATATCCATTCAATTTATCTCAACAAGACAATCTAATAGAAAAATAAATTATAAGAGAAATAAATAAATTTTACAATATGATTTATCAAAAAATATGTGCTTTAATTAAAATGTACAAAATAAGACTGTGAATTGATCACTTTGGACTCAACAAAATAAATTGTTATATGAACACAAGAATGGGAAAAAAACAATGCAATTCTTGAATCATAATTTAATTTAATTAGAATATATCAAATACAAAAGTATTATATACTCTATATATGTAATTGTGTATAAATTGTTATTTTTTTTAATATTGTATAAATTATGGGTCAGCAGTGGCACCAGTTGTTGAACCAATTCCTACTTGAAGCCACTGGGATGAACTTCCACTTAGGTTCGTGGCCTTTAGGTCACTCAATTTTGCTAACCTCAACCTACTGTCTGCTTCATCATCAACATAGTGAATTACATTATTGCTATTATTGTTGTTCCTGTCAACTGGGGACCCGTTATTCTTATTGTTGTTATCATCTTCGTTTATCTGATGACATTGGTGAAGATGGCTATCGATATTTTTGGCAACGCCGGTGTTTATCCATGGATGTAGGTGTATATCAGTCGAGACCTCGAAGCTCAATGGGTTACGCGGGTCCCGTCTTAAACCCGACATCTCGTCAGCCCATGCTGGAAGGTTAAGATCAAGGGCCTGGTCAGAGTTCTTGATTTCGGGTTTGTAGTGATTGATGGGCTCAACATGATGTAATTGGAGTTTTGTTGTGTCTGCAGGTGAATTTGAAGTGAGCCAATGGCACCTTTTGTGTCCACCCAATGCTTGACCAGAGGAAAAAACCCTGTGACAAATAGTGCATTCATGTACTTTTGATTTCCTTCTTGCAGCACCTACTAATGCAGTAGAGCCTTTTTCAAAAGGCAAATTAGGGGAATTATATGGTGATTTGGATGCAGGGAAAAATTCGTCATGTGTGATCACATCATCATCAGCTAAACTATGATCATGATCTTGTTTGGCTGCATAACACCCTTTAACCTTCTTGTGACTTGCCCTATGTCCCCCTAATGCTTGATGAGAATTGAACACTTTTTTGCATGCTTTGCATTCGAACACGCCTTTAGGATTATTGGATGATACCCGTTTAGCCTTGTCTAAGGGAGTTGATGTTCGAGGTGAGAAAAAGTTGGCCATTGCATTCCGCCGTTCCTCCTCCCGACTGGCAGAAGTGGAGGAGGACCCCATTTCCGCCACCGTTGTCGGCAATTCCACTGGTGTGTTGGCTAATTGTACTAGGCATTTTGCAAGGAGGAGGTCTTCATCTTCACTTGATGGATAAGCTGAACTAATAATAGTACTTCCTACTTTTGCACGCAATGATCTCTTCCTTTTAGTCCATCCTCCGCCGCCTCGTCTATCACCTCCCTCGTCCTCCTCATCTTCCGACTCCGGGGATGAAACAAGCGACTCGGCATCGGAGCTACATTTTCCGTGCTCCAAGAAAGCTTTCCAAGAGAAGAATTCCTTCCCACAATTCTCACAAATCCTACAACATTTTAACCTATTAGGATTTGTTCTCAAGTGATACATTCTCTTATTACCTGTCCTATCATTCTTATCCTCCCAATCACTTGTGGGATCTTCTTCATCAAGATTTCCATTTTCATCCCCAATTCCATGAGCCCTCATGTGCCCACCAAGAGCTCTCCCACACATAAAACCCTTCTTGCATACCCTACAATAATGCTTAAAAGTTGGTTGTTGATCATCAATGCAATCCATGAATTCAAGAAAATTGAACCCAAAAATAAAAAGTAAGAAAAAAAAAAGAAGGAAGAGAAAAACTACTATGAATTGTGAATGAAAAAACACGCATGGGGATGGAGTTTGTTCTTAAAGTAGAAGTTGTTGTAGGGTTGTATGGTGAAAACAAGATTACTCCTATTTTTTAGTTAAGAGTGATGGTTTGTGGATGAGAGAGAAAGAGGAGTGAGAGAGTACGGTGAGTTGGTGACAAGTGGGAGGAGGGCATGATAAATAGTGAGAACTAGACATTTTCCACAGCCATTTAGTGGTGGCGCCGCCGTGGAGATAAGTATATACAATCTTTACATACATATTTTTTCTTGAAATTATTGACTGGGGAGTGTTTCTCTCTCATTCATTCGTCCACTAAGAGTAAAAGAGACAGTGGTTCTAACTGCCAAAACTATTCACTTTCCTTCAATTCCAAGCCAAGAAAACTAATCCTTGTTTCTCCTTGTCTGTCGGTTGGTTTAAGCTGCTTTTCCACACAATTATTTACTCTAATATATTCTAGGATCTTTATTACTAGTTAATTATCTTTTAATTATTGACCCTTAGTTGTGATTCTTCTTTTAATTCAAACTTATTGTTTGATTTTAGGTCTCTTGATGTTGTCATATAGGAAAATTTAATTACACACTAAGAAAAGGTTGTGTTCTAACAAATCGAAATAGACTTGCATGATGTTTATTAATCCGTACAAGAAAANAAAGAGACAGTGGTTCTAACTGCCAAAACTATTCACTTTCCTTCAATTCCAAGCCAAGAAAACTAATCCTTGTTTCTCCTTGTCTGTCGGTTGGTTTAAGCTGCTTTTCCACACAATTATTTACTCTAATATATTCTAGGATCTTTATTACTAGTTAATTATCTTTTAATTATTGACCCTTAGTTGTGATTCTTCTTTTAATTCAAACTTATTGTTTGATTTTAGGTCTCTTGATGTTGTCATATAGGAAAATTTAATTACACACTAAGAAAAGGTTGTGTTCTAACAAATCGAAATAGACTTGCATGATGTTTATTAATCCGTACAAGAAAACAACAATACAAAAAAAAAAAAAAATTAT
>CAIGRL010030966.1:0-17289 GCA_903798325.1 Fraxinus xanthoxyloides
AAAAAAAAAAATTTATCCAACAAGGCAACATTGAAAGTTGGAATTTATTTTCCAATTTCTATGGAAAAAAAAAAGTGAATCAAACATAGCCTAGGTGTCTTGACATCTAAAAGTCTTTATAAAAAATGGGAAATTTGTACCTGATGTCTTAAACATTTCAAAATAGTGTGGATTAAATTCAAACTTTAAATTGCAGTAGATACTAGATGCATGCCAAACATTTCAAATCTGTATGGTAGAAGGATCTCTGATCGATTTCCGTCCAAATATATGTTAGATGACCAAAAGTCAAGTGTTTGATCATAAATTCTTCAATTTTAAAAAGGATAAAATGATATTTTAATCTTTAATTAATTAAACAAAGAAAATTAGTATTGGAGGTTCGAAACCTTTCCAAAATGTGTCGCAGCGTCTCAAACCTTTAATAAATGTGTGCTCGAATGGCCTCTAACAATTTCATCCGTTGATCAGCAATATTCATCTTTCCCAATCCACTCAACCCCACAAAAGAAATAAACCTTTGCTTTGGTCGGTGAGCCTCACAACCGTCATCACCGCCTCATATCCTCAATCTCTACCATACCATTTTTCCCATTCCTATCACCTCCACTTCTTCATCCCAACAAGAACATAAGAATTTGGAAGAAATAAATAGCAAATAAATACATTTTCTTCAAAATCAATAAGAGTAACAGTTGTGAAGGCATCCTACTTATCAATGGATGAGGTTGGGCAGATGACACGGATGGCTACAGGGCGGGGTCGGTGCAACCTCCCCTGCCCCGCCAAGGAATTCTCCGCCCCGTTACCAATTTAAGACAGGGTGGGGTGATGCTCTTGTCCCATTTAGTATCCCGTTTAATTTTATTTTTTTTAAGTTTTTGATAATTATTTATTGTCCTCATTCATAAAATTGAAACAAATAGTTTTAGTTGTCATTTTCTATTAGTAATAATGAAATTTCGTGAAATTTTTCATTTAAAATATTGAATTCTAAAAAAGAAAAAAAAATTAAAAAGGGGCAAGGCATATATTACTCGTCCCCGCCACAGGGCAAAATTTCCCACCATGTCCCTGACCCGAATACTCGATTAAGCAGATAATCCCCGTCCCGTTCAGGGCAGGGTCCCGCATTTCATGGATCCCAGATTTGACTCCTAGGGTACAACGTCTCAAGACCATATTCCCCTCATTCTTAGGCTGGAAAGCCCAAACAATTGACATACACGCATGATATGAGTAGGATGTTAGGGAAAATATCTATATATGATCATATTATTAGTACACTATTTGGTAAAATAGGCCTCAAGCCTAGTTGTTAGCATCCTGCCGTGTTGAATGGGGGGATAAGCATTCTCACTGCGTGACATTCTCCAACATTTAAATTTGCTTATGTCCTCGTAGTGAGAAGTGGGTTTCGCATCAACACACATCCATCTCATTGCAAGCATAACAACGACACCATTTCATATGAACAGACATTCACAAACCTTCAGTACTCGTACTTACCGCTTTCGACACTAACCTTCATCCTCTGCTTCTCTAAGCATTGGTTCATCGGGTGGACGACCTCCAATCGCAGCGTCTCAACGCATGTTGAATAATTGTGCCCTGCAATGTGCGCTCCTCGAAAACTCCTTGAAAGACACCTAGGGAATTGTGCAACATTGTCCTTTTTCATCCTTCTTGCATACAGCTTCCTTCGTCATGTTGCGCCAGCTTGTCGACACGATCCGTGGCTCAAAATCCTTTCTCTACAAAAGCACACGACATTGTTCCATAACAACAATACATGCTCGAGCGGACATGCTCTGATATCAACTTTCACGGATCGCAGGTTTGGTCCCAAGGTACAACGCCTCAAGCTGTCTTCCCCTCATTCTTAGATCGACAAGCCCGAACAACTGGCATATACGCACACTATGAGTAGGATGTTAGGGAAAATACTTACATATGATCATATCATTAGTACACTATTTGGTAAAATAGGTCTCGCGCCTAATGTTAGCGTCTTTGTTGTGCCGAATGGGAGGATAAACATTCTCGCCACGTGACACCGCGGGTATTAGTTTATTTTGCCATCCCTAGTGGATGATTAAGCATTGGGGTTGGGTGGATTGGGAAAAATGAACGTTTTCTAATTTTTAATTTTCTTTTCTTATTTTTTTGGTCCACTAATAGATTTTTTTTGGTAGAAATGGTTTTGGCACTGTAAATAATTTCTAAACCCTAACCGTTTAACATTTAGGAAATGTTTGGGATCTTAGATTCTAACTTCCCTTCTTTTAATTATTCTAGGGTTAAAAGACAATTTTGTCATTTTTTTTAAATTGGTCAAATTATTGTCAAACGTTTAACTTCTAGTCAACTAACGAATTTTTAAATGAAAACCGTATGAAGTCCTTCCACTGTACAATTTTAAAAGATTGGGACGTATTGAGTACAACTTAATGATTTGGGTCTAATCTGCACTATTTTTGAAAGGTTTGGAACCTCCTATGTAATTTTTTTTTTTTTTTTATTTTTTTTTTTTGAAAAATTTTTTAAGGCAGAGGACTTGTTCGACTCTGGCATTTTGTAGAAAGCCTATCTCGCACAAGCTATCCTCTAAAAAAATTTAAAATATGTCCCGGGCATTTTATCTATTTATTTATTTTTAACCGAAAAAGAAACATTAGTTCCTCCAAATCTTCGAAAATGTGCGTTATATAAAGTAAATCAAATCGAGACAAATAAACCATAATTAGACTTCTTCAATATAAGCCACTTGGGGTAATGTCCCTAATACTTCTTCAATATTTTGACCATTCCAAGAATTTATAGTTTCTCAGAGTTGACAGAGATGTTTTAACGAGAAATTCGTGTTGATTTTTCCATTATTTGACAGGGAATGGAAAAATTAAATCAGGCCCACAAGCCGTAGCCTAGGGTGTATAAAATTAAATTAATCAAAAACAATGAAGCATATGCTTTGCATAATAAAGTAGGGGTAATGCTATTTAGATTTATTGGGTTACGACTCTAGTCTAAATAACGTTAATGCGACATTAAATGATTGGTAAATAAATAATTTTAATTTCACATTTCATTTAGCATATCATCAAGTGCCACATAAACTGAGATTGTAATTTCAGTGGAGCTACATAACATTACTCATAAAATAAAGATGATATACAACTGTTAGTTAATCGAGTAATGTTATTCAACATCACAGATGTTTAACACTGATTTCAATGATATGACTTGGATAATCAAATTATATGTTCAATTAAATATNAGTAGTGATAGTCATCCCTAGTGGGTTACAAACACAATTTAGGTGGTGTCAATGTGAAATTAAATGATATGTGAAATTAAATAAGTCATTTAATTTCACATTTCATTTAGCATATCATCAAGTGCCACATAAACTGAGATTGTAATTTCAGTGGAGCTACATAACATTACTCATAAAATAAAGATGATATACAACTGTTAGTTAATCGAGTAATGTTATTCAACATCACAGATGTTTAACACTGATTTCAATGATATGACTTGGATAATCAAATTATATGTTCAATTAAATATAATGATTTATGACTCGTTTATTTGAACCTTTGATATGCATCAATGGCGAGACTGATGTTCAACTTCATTGGTGGTAGAAAAGATAATTCTAGCTAATCACTTGCTAAATTAAATATTGAACCTTGGATCGTTCTGATTTTAACACGAGGCATAGGTAATTTTTCTTCTAAAACTCGTTTCGCCGTATCTTATTTGCTGCTCTATATTCATCATTAACCTTTGAATAGCCCATATCGAATAGAACAAGTTCTCATCATGGTGGAGCTTGACCACATTAGCATGGTACTAGAGTTAAAGTCTACCATTTCGACTTTTTGATCTTGGTAAATACTTTCATTAAAATTGTCAAGGTATTATTATTGTTAAGAAATAAACTTCACATTGAACAAAGATAAAAATATAAATCAACATATGAGAGTTTAAGTTATTCTTCTTAATAAAGTCGACATTTTAAGATGAAATCTCAAACCTTAACATCAGCACATATTAATCTTCAACAAATAATTCAATTCGATTAAAATTCAAACAAGCACATGAATTTCAAGATTGATCTATCCAAACGAGTTATCATCTTGTGAGAATATGTTAAGAAATATAGTTCACATTGAAAGAAAATGAAAATATAAATTGAGGAGTTGACGTTTTAAGATGGAATATCAAATCTTAATAAACACATTCAAAATATAGAAATTTAATTGCATTGTGGTAACTATGATCATTTGGCGTAAGTTAACCACTCGTGACACTAAATATTGAAATTATTTTGATTAATTACAATAATGAAGCGTGTGCTTCTCCACGCACAAAAAAGTGAAGATAATCCATTAAAGATTAGATTATTTTGATTATAATTTTTTCGATAAAAGTAATTCTTTTTATCCTATTGAGTTCGATCCTAAACCCATGCACGAACGCGCTCCCACATCCCACATTGGCATGCACGTGATATTTCTCAAAGACATTCTAAGAGATAATAGAGAATATAAGTGAACGTTAGTATTAACAAGCTTGATATACTCAATTTTGAAATCGTCCATGGAGCTCAATACAAATTTATAGCTCATCGACTCAAATGCTAACACGGCCTCAAGAAGACAGTTGAGTAGACATAATTTTTTTGTAACATGTTGATTGTTGCCAAGAAATGACGTGACGAATTTATAGGACATAATAACGTACGCTTAAGGTCAAATTCCATTTAAGTAATGCATCTAAAATCAAAATTAAAATCTACTTAACTAAAATATTGATAATTTGAAAAAGTAAAAACAACTAATTTTAGCACTGAAATGATTTCTCCTACAGTCCTCTCTCTATTTTTCCATGACCGAACAGTCTCACAACGCTTGATTTTACATATTTAATGCTAATTGAAGTCATATATGTTGGAAATGGTTTATTAACTAGTGAATTTGGTCAACTTTTGAGCTCAATTTTAGTGGGACCAAATATATTCACGTTTTACTCCACTAGATGATTAATGCGATATATTTATTTATCGAAAAGCATTTAGAATTGAATGAAATGTTTGATGATAAACTAACCCACTTGAAACTTTAAACTAGTGAAGAATTTGATTTAATGAAAATTGCCAAACACTTATTTCACATAGGAAAGATATAAAAGTTTGGTATGACTTATATAGTGGAAGTTCGGTAATTGGATTTGACCCCAAGGGGGTACCAATAGTGTTTGGAAAGTGCATATTTATATTCTATTGGGTTCGGTCCTCAACCCATGAGCGGGCACGCCCTGTTGTCGTCAGGCTTGGCTCAGTACACCTGTCCGAGTCCGGTTCGATTTGAGTGCAGGTGGGTCCTTGTACTATATTAACTTTTTTGGACAAGATTAATTTAATTTTTTTGGGCTGAATTGTAATTAATCAAATTCTTGGGTACTTAATGAAATTAATTTTGAATGACTTATTTCCAGGTGATTTTTTTTTATTTAGATTGTTTGTTAATTGAAGTAACAGTCGTCTGTTAACCGACTAAACAAACGCAGTACTGAACAATGTCGTCTGTTCGAGTTTGGAGGCTGTCTGAACAGTGACGACTGTTCTAAAAAGGCTTGCAGGATGTTCGAATGGTTATGAGCAAGTCTATAAAAAACCTGCACTGCTGCTAGAATAATTACACAATTTTCATTACAAAAATGTATCCGCTTTGAATCTCATTCTCTCTCTTGTTCTGATAATGTTCTCGAAGTGAAAGCACTACATTGAGTTCCCTGGAACTTGTAAATTGTTGTGTTGCTTCTTAGGAGATGAAATCTATTTTATCGTAAGAAACAATTGCTGAACCTCTTTAACACCTTTGAATGCAGCAAATTTGTTTTAAAGTAACATCATGAAGTCGGTGGACTCGAATTAATTTTCAGATCACGATGATCATATTATTACTCTGTGCAAATTATATTATATTAATTTTTCCAATGTTCATATATTCGAATTGTTTGAAGGAGGAATTTACATTCCAGTAACAACAACGTAATTGACACGAGAATCACAATTATTTTTTACCTCAACAATACGTACAAAATTTATGAGTCCCACATAAATTTGAAATTATATATTACCTATCAAATTTGAATAATCAAAGCAAGAAAATTTGGTTTCGATAAAAACTAAACGCGCTTATTGATGGCGTGTGCAAAAAAGACAAGTTAATTTGCATTTCGTACGACTCCTAACTTTTGATGTATACTCGTATTAAAATCAAAACCTAAGTAGACAATTATTGTATAAGGTTGTGCCAGGCTGCCATTGGTTACTTTTTTGGTATAGGCAGTCCAATGGAAAACAGTCTAATAACAAGGAATATTTGTTTGGGTCAAGAAAGGTAGATGGAATAATGGTTCTATACGAAAATGGATTCTTGAAAAACAATTTTTAGAAGAAAGGTTGTAAAATTCCTCTTTTCTTCTTTCAAACCTATTTGAAGTTCTTTTGATATTAGGAGTAGATTATATGCACTTTGCTTTGAGTGAGTGAGGGAGAGAGATACAATCATGCTAGCGGCATGATCTATTATTCTTCGATACTGCTTTCAATTTACAAGGGATAATGATTTTCATGTGAAGGAGGTGGAGCTCGATGTCAATATTGTTGGCATCGAATGCTGGTATTTTAAAAGATGCCTCAAGACGTTTAGGTAAACTGGTGCTAGTTTGTATCGTCATATACCTCGTACTCTCCAACTACATAAGTTGTTAACTGCTATTATCACCCTAATTTCTCATAATTGGGTCGTTGCGATCTATATTTTCTTATCGATAGTTGTTGCAGGTGATATTGCTTAATACATTTATTATTATTTTTCAAAAAAAAAATCTTCGATCACGTGGCCTAATATAGACTGCAGATTAATACGGAAAAATTAATCGTGCCCCCCCACACTTTTTCGGTATGGCTACCTAATGCCATATAAATCAATAGGTTAAAGCATGCATGTCCATTATTTTCTGCTTTACAATAAGGCACAACGTGGGATAAAATATTTTATGCACAATTTTTAATTTTATTAAATTTAACTTTTCTTGATCCATCGAAGCAAAGGATGCAAGTGGTCATGCCCATGCCAATAAAGTACGCAAAATTATCAACTTTGAATAATTGAGTGAGAGGTGATCAAAATATTTTCTTTTCCATTTTTTTTAGGTATTTTATAATAATTTATATCTAGATCATTTAATTCAAGCTAACCAAAAATAAATTTCGTTCATCATTAAATTCAAATTACTACTTAAATTAGATATACCACAATTTATCAACATCATTACTACAAATTCTTTTGTTACGCATGTACCACAATTTAAATTAATTCAATATTTAATCTCGATATTTTCTAAAAATTATTTTTTCTGGATCGTCAAGCCGTTTGACATCCTTCTCTACATAACACTTTGGTGTTATAGAGTATTTAATATACATTATTTCCTCTTTAATAGTTAAGAGACAAAAGATGCTCATCCCTTGTTTCAAGGTCAAAAAATATTTAAAATGAATGTGAACGCTGGCTGGATGAAGAAATAAAGCAACTTATTCTCTAATTGTAATTATAATCAGGATTACAAGCGATTTAAAGCAACAATCATTGCTCAAAAAAGTTATTTCTTTTGTTCACCATTAATTATTGTAGTACTCTTTTCTTCTTTCTTTCTTTATTTTTTTTATTTTTTATTTTTTTACTTTATTTTGTTTCAAAATGAAAATTAGCTAATTCTTTGACCATCGTCACGGTGGACTTGTACGTTTGTTAAATTATAGGAAATTATGTTAGTTTAAAAAACACGCAATTAACCAAAATCAATATCAAACATGTATTAATAAAATACTTAGAATAACTTAGATTTGTTTACTTACTTCATCGATTGAAATCATGATAAGGACAACCTTTGAAGATTTAGTTACACTTCTGTTATTCATATAATAATCGTAAAATAAAAAGCCACGTGGCAAACAGACAAACTCACATGTAGCATGAGGTGTGGGCGACTCGGTTCCATGCGTGCCGAGGCGAACTCGGCCCTGCTCATCCGATCCCCTTTAGTAGAGGTCCCCAATATGAGCTCATCCCCAATGAGGCGGTTAGTCAACCAGCAGCAAGTCTTATGAAGTGATTGACAAGACAACACACTTTTAGCGCCACCTCTGCATACATACGCAGTCAAATCCATAGTCTAGAAGTAGAGATATGAGGATCTCAACATTAAATAACTTGATTGATTGACATTAATAGTGACCAATAGATCTTGTATACCCATGTGCTTGGCCATCCGACGGATCACATTCACCTTACGGTGGGTATAAAAAGTCACAACACCATTTGAAGGTAATGCAAATTTAAACATCCAAAGTAAATCTTGATTCTCTCCACTATACTCAACTGACCGACCCCTTTTTTGCACCAACTAAGTCACAATACAACTTGAGAAACATCTTAGATTAACATCCACATTGATGCATCTATTAAAAGGAGCAACTTGAACTACAAACGTATAGAGAATTTGGGCAGTGTGGATTTTAGTTTCTCATTTTATGTTGCCCACGTCATTGGTCTATTTTTTGGGGTCAATAAATTGATTCCGTCTGTGGGAATCTTCGATACCATAACCACGTATATCCTAGTGGTAAAGGCTATTCGCAAAGAACCTTGAAAAAAAGCTTTAGTTCTTGAGGAAAGAACCATTACAAAGAAACAACTCAGAAAACACGATGAGTTCAAGTCACCAAGGGACTCATAGTGGAGATGGGCAGCAAGAGGCCTTTGAAGAAGAGGTTCTCCGCACGAATGTGAATATATATCGCCTCACCATCGCCACAGGAGAGGCGGTACAACTGCACGTCTGGCACGAGAAGTTGGAGAAATGGTCGCCAATATGATAAATATGGCCCAACAAAATGCTGCCATGCAGCAATTGCTAATGCAGATTCAACAATAAGCTGGGTCCCAAGCGCCTCAACACAGAACCTTTCAGTAGGAGGGTGAAGAAAATGATATCACCGTACCCCCAAATGTATGGGTCGAACAACCCATTGGAAGAAAAGTAGAAGTTGACACTTCTACCAACTACGTCACCAGCAGCCGTGAAGACGATGTTCCCATGGAAGAGAACTTTCCCCGGAAGTATCCTCAGGAACACGAACCTCAAAGATCCGCCAGTGTCTTTGAGAGGATTGGAACCACGATGCCTGGAAATAGGTCTCAACAGTCTCCCCCAGCTCAGAGAGGACGAGAGCAGCATTAGGGGTATGAGCTTCAATGAGTGCCACCACCGCCTAGAAATAGGCGAGAGAGAAGGGATACAGCAAATACAAGAAATCAAGTGGGAACATTATAGCCCTGCTATCAAGCAGAAGAGGACAACTCTGACGGTCCTTGTAGGTCGCTCGAACTGGATGATGATGATAAAAGTTTGCCATTTTTTCAAGATTTAAGAGATGCCCCAGTTCTCAGCTACTTCGTGTTGCCGAAAATACCTAAGTACGAAGTAAGAGGTGACTCGGCGAAACACCTCAACAACTATAAGACGCAAACGTCTCCGCGGAGAGCCTGTCAACACTGAAATGTCGAGCTTTCCACCTCACGCTGACGGGGGCTGCTATAATCTGGTATAGTCGCATTCCTGCCAGTATTATCATGAGTTGACCAGACCTAAAAAAGGCCTTCTCAAACCAATATTTGTCAAGTAAGGAAGGAGAAACCCCTATCCAAATGCTACAAGACATGAGATAGCAAGCGGGGGAAACTTTAAAAAGTTATCTGGATCACTTTACTGACGAAATGACTTACTGTGAACAAGTCACTGATAGGGAGGCTCTTTCTGCCTTAAGGGGGAGGACTTAATATGAATACCCCGTTTTGGAGAGACGTGCATAACAGAAACCCCACCACGTATGATATCTTGGTGGAAATGATGGGAAACGATATTGTTAATGAAGAATTCATTGATCACAGCAACCGAACTTCAATGGGGCTACCCTTGACCCCAAAGGCAACGAAGAGGTCATGTATCCCATCCGGTGGACCAACAATGGATCCAAGTAGGACAGCCATAGCCCCCACCTTGGGGAAAGCATTGGCTATCAGCACGCTAAATGCTGTGTCCTCTTTGGCATATGAAGAGGTTGGACTTGATACTAACGGGCAGCCGAACTTACCCAGGGGAAGATGTAGGGGCACAGGAAGAAGCAGAGAATCTAGAGATACGAAATACTGCACATACCATTGAACTAATGGCCACAGTACCGAGAAGTGCCTGTCTAGGCCATATCACGGGGAACCCCCACATCGACCCCAGCAGGCAAAGGAAGACATCGTCCCCGTCACTTCTCGAACTTCAAAAGTCCATGAATAATATCAATAATCATAACTGGACTTAGGGGACTGATGTTACCCTTATAAATAATTGTAAAATAAAAAGCCATGTGACAAATGGACAAACTCACATGTAGCATAGAGGTGTGGGCAACCCGATTCTATGCGTGCCAAGACGAACTCAGCCTTGCTCATCCAATCTTTAGTAGAGGTCCCCAATACGAGCTCATCCCCGACGAGGCGATTAGTCAACCAGCATCAAGCCTTGTGAAGTGATTGACAAAACAACACACTGTTAGCACCGCCTTACATACCTACGCAGTCAAATTCGTAGTCAAGAAGTAAAGATATGGGGATCTCAACATTAAATGACTTGATTGATTGACATTAATAGGGACCAATGGATCTCGTATACCCACGTGCTTGAACATCCGACGGATCACATTCACCTTGCAGTGGGTATAAAAAGCCACAACACCATTTGAAGGTAATGCAAATTTAAACATCCAAAGTAAATCTTGATTCTCTCCACTAGACTCAACTCATCGTTCCCTTTTCTGCACTAGCTAATTCACAATACAATTTGAGAAACATTTTAGATTAACATCCCCATTGATACATCTATTAAAAGGAGCGACTCGAACTACAAACGTATATAGAATTTGGGCAGTGTGGATTTTAGTTTCTCATTTTCTGTTGGTCACGTCATTGGTCCATTTTTTGGGATCAACATTATGTTAGTTTAAAAAACACGCAATTAGCCAAAATCAATATCAAACATATATTAATAAAAGACTTAGAATAACTTAGGTTTGTTTACTTACTTCATCTATTGAAATCATGATAACGACAACCTTTGAAGATTTTAGCACACTTCAATTGTTGACAAATTTGTATGAGCCAAGCATTAGAATTTTAAATCGAAAGATTCTAATACAAGAAAATACTAGGTAATTTACCTGAAGGACAAATATATCTTATCCATGACGTGAAATAATCGAATATATTTTACATGAAAATGAACAAAAATATTAATAAATGTTTATCTACATTATCACCATGTAAAGTCAAGAGAATAAAAAATACGAGAAAATAACTCTTTCATCATTCTACAAGAAAAGTAAAAAAAGAAAAACAATACAATCTAATATTATTTAATGATCTCGCGACCAAATACTAATATCATCTCGACCTAAAAAGACATCATGTCTTCAAACATCTCGAGATAAAACACACTACCACAGAGTGGCTATTAGTGAGGATAGGGTGATTATCTTACGATTTACTTCGTAACCGATTCACCTGCTTTTACCTTGATGAAGAGGAGTTTTTTTGTGCATTTTGCGGGAAACTTTGAGGATTTTCAACATGAACACCATCCTTTGTGAAAATTGTGAACTCTAGAAAACATGAACACCTCTAGAAAACATCGAAGTCCATAGCGTTAAGAATTGTGAAAATTCTTTATTCCTATTAAACAATAATTTAAATATTTAAAAAATCAAAACTAATAATGAATAAAAAATTTAATAATTCGTGTTTTTATTTTTATTAAATAACAATTTTAAATATTAAAATCATTCAACCTAATAAAGCACGAAAAGTATAACAAAAATGGATAAATTAAATCGACTATGTAATATTAAATTCATATACGTCAGTTTTCAATTTATATAATAATTATTAAGTCTAAAATTGTACAAACTATGATTTATTCACATTTATACTACAAACTTTTACTGTCATATATGGATTAACTCTTTATTCTTTGCAAATCAATCAATATCAAATAATTTAAAATTTAAAATAGTTAAATTGACATATTGAATATTTCGATTACTAAGTTTAGGCATTATTCTAAAGTTTGGAAGAGGAATAGTGTTTCATGACTTTGTTGTATAAGAAAAATGAAATCGAAAGTCGTTATTGACTTTCATGTTAATTTCGTTGAAAAATCACTATCTAGTACCAAAAAAATTACCAGATTACTATCTTGAGAATAAAAATGACAATATAACTAAGATCTGGTAGTATGAAACGGTTTTAGAAAACACGAAGTCCATAGCGTTATCAATTGTGAATTTTTTTTATTCCTATTAAACAATAATTTAAATATTAAAATAAATCAAAACTAATAAAGAACAAAAAAAAATTTACTAATTCCAATTTTAATTTTTATTAAATAATAATTTTAAATATTAAAATATTCAACACTAATGAAGCACGAAAAGTGTAACAAAAATGGTTAAATTAAATCGACAATGTAATATTAAACTTATATACGTCAGTTTTTCATGTTATAATAATTATTAAGTTTAAAATTGTACAAATTATGATTTATTCACATATTATACTTTAAACTTTTACTGTCATATATCGATTAACTCTTTATTCTTTGCAAACCTACCAATATCAAATAATTTACAATTTTAAAAAAAATTAAATTGACGTATTGAATATTTCGATTACTAAGTTTAGGCATTATTTTAAATTTTGGAAAAGGAATAGTTTCATGACTTTGTTGTATAAGAAAAAATGAAATCGAAATTCGATGTTAATTTCGTGAATAATATTACTGAATTATTGATTGTACTTTATTTGTAACGGAGCGTAACACGAACTTTGACTACTGACTTACTAGAAATTTGTTAGGCGTAACTTTTGGATAAAATATAACCGTTATTGAATTTCACTCGTATAATAAAAGTCAACAATGACGACTAATTTTTCAATTTTAATCCGATTTTAATTTCTAGCGAACCCAAAATGGAGGCAAAGACCACTAAAATGTTCCTTGATTGGCGACGAAGCCACCCTCTTTATTTAATATTTATTATTAGTTTCTATAGATGAAAGAAATTAAGAAAAGGTCAGCTTCACGTAATCCCACCGCGGCCCTGTACCAGTCAGCTAAGGGAGGCAGAGGAGCAAGTTCCTAGCAAGATGCTACGGTGACACTATCAGAATATTAAAACCGAAAACCAGTCCAAACTTCAAACCTATTCTTGATTCTCCATGTCCTTCAACAATATTTTATTCAACCAAAAAAGTTAATTGTGCATTAGTTTTCTTGATACTCTTATTCCTCATCCATCTCTAGACTCCAATCCAGAGCTCATAACCTGTCAAATGGGAGAACTCACAGCAAATTTCAGCGCCGCCGTGTTTGTATTTTGCTTTTATTTAGCCATTGTGTCAGCACAAAAACTCGACACTTTCAGTCAAGAATATTGGTCTTTCAATGAAACACACTACGATATATTTGAGGTTAAACCCCCTGCTACTATAACCAATTTTGCACTTCAAGTGACTCCAGAGTCAGCTTCGTCGGACTTCAATATGACCTATAATTCAGGCAGAATCCTCTACAAACAGCCCTTCAAGATCTGGGAAGGTGATATTGCATCATCCAGAGAAAATCCTGTTGCATCTTTCAACACTTCTTTTCTTATCAATGTTTACAGGCCGAACAATGACACTCCAGGCGAAGGTTTGGCTTTCTTGATTGCCGCCGATTTGAACTTGCCGCCCAACAGTTACGGTGAGTTTCTGGGCCTCACGAATGCTACCACCGACGGGAACGACAGCAATCACCTGGTTGCGGTGGAGCTTGACACCTTCAAACAGGATTTTGACCCTGATGACAATCATGTAGGTATCGACATCAATGGCGTCAGATCTTTAAGAACTCGATCTTTGACACCCTACAATATCACAATAGCTCCAAAGGGTCCTAAGTTTTACAACGTGTGGGTGGATTATGACGGTGTTAAGAAGTTCCTTGCAGTGTACATAGCAGAACAGGCTGAGAAAACTGGCCCTACTCCTCCCAAGCCTAGCTGGAGTATTATTAGTGCAGAGCTGAATCTGCGAGATCATCTAAATCAGTATTCATATTTCGGGTTCTCTGCATCAACAGGAAATTTTACACAATTGAACTGTGTTTTGAGGTGGAATTTGACTATCCACTACTTTCCAGATCAAAAAAATACATGGTTGAAAATAACTTTAGGAGTTGGAGTGCCTGTTTTGGTGCTCCTGATGATGGGAGCAGTGGGATTTGGATATTATTTCCGCAAGCGGCGAATGGCACATTGTAATTCAAACTTGGCAGGGGCTCTAAAGAGTCTTCCCGGTACACCTCGAGAGTTCAAATTCATGGACCTGAAAAGGGCTACAAACAGTTTTGACGAGAAGAACAAGCTTGGACAAGGAGGATATGGAGTTGTATACAAAGGGTTTCTAGCTAAGGAGAATCTGGAGATTGCAGTCAAGTGGTTTTCCAGGGAGAGTATCAAAGGACAAGATGATTTCTTGGCTGAACTTACCATCATTAATCGCCTTCGGCATAAACATCTTGTTAAACTTCTGGGTATGTCTCATCTAACACTTAAGATTTTATCAGCCAATTTTTTGTTTCTGCCATTCGATTTATTGATTATTATCCTATGCAGCAGTATAAAATTGCTCTGTCAATTACTTCAAAAGGCTAACTAGATGCAGTAAACCAGTTTTTCATCGTATCATTGGTTGTTCGAGTTAATTTACTATTTTCTTAGAGAACTATAATAAGTAGTTTTTAAATTATCTCAACCAAATGAATTTCGTAGGTGCAAGATTTCTAGTCATTTGGAATTGAAAAAGATGAGCAAAATTTAAGATAGAATTTCCTGCCATGGTTGAGGGAAACATGAATGCTTGGAAGCCTAATCTATTAAATTTTTCACTAAAAAGAAAATAAATGATGAACAAATTACTTACTTTTGTTTCGGCAACAGGATGGTGCCACAAGAACGGGAAGCTTCTTCTTGTGTATGAATACATGCCGAACGGAAGCCTAGACAAACACCTGTTTTCAGAGCCCAACATAGAGCCACTTGGATGGAGTCTTCGATATAAAATAGTTTCTGGGGTAGCCTCAGCCTTGCATTATCTCCATAACGAGTATGAGCAGAGGGTAGTACACAGAGATCTTAAAGCTAGCAACATCATGCTCGACTCCAACTTCAATTCCCGTCTAGGAGACTTTGGCCTTGCACGGGCGCTCGACAATGGGAAGACCTCATATGCCGAGGCTGAGGGAGTGCTAGGCACAATGGGATACATTGCACCTGAGTGTTTCCACACTGGAAAAGCCACACAACAGTCTGATGTCTTTGCATTCGGGGCAGTCTTGTTGGAACTGGTATGTGGTCTACGTCCCGGAGCCAGGATTGCTGGCTTCCAATTGTTGGTGGATTGGGTTTGGTTCTTGCATCGTGATGGGCGCTTACTCGAAGCCGTAGATCAAAGATTGTGTGACGAATTCGTTGCAGAAGAAGCAGAGAGGCTTCTGCTGCTGGGGTTGGCCTGTTCACATCCTACTGCTAGTGAAAGGCCTAAAACACAGGCTATAATTCAAATTATCTCGGGAACAGTGCCAGTGCCGAATGTTCCACCGTTCAAGCCGGCTTTCGTGTGGCCGGCTGCCGTACACACAGATTTAGATTCAAGTTCAGTCCATACGACATCAATTACAAGTTCAACTTCACATTCCGGCTCGGGTTGGAGTCCACAGGATCTTAGCAGGGAGAACTATNCTGGTATGTGGTCTACGTCCCGGAACCAGGATTGCTGGCTTCCAATTGTTGGTGGATTGGGTTTGGTTCTTGCATCGTGATGGGCGCTTACTCGAAGCCGTAGATCAGAGATTGTGTGACGAATTCGTTGCAGAAGAAGCAGAGAGGCTTCTGCTGCTGGGGTTGGCCTGTTCACATCCTACTGCGAGTGAAAGGCCTAAAACACAGGCTATAATTCAAATTATCTCGGGAACAGTGCCAGTGCCGAATGTTCCACCGTTCAAGCCGGCTTTCGTGTGGCCGGCTGCCGTACACACAGATTTAGATTCAAGTTCAGTCCATACGACATCAATTACAAGTTCAACTTCACATTCCGGCTCGGGTTGGAGTCCACAGGATCTTAGCAGGGAGAACTATACTGGAAACACAGACTCCTTGGTGTAATTTCTTTTAGAAACAACTATTACCAAGTGCATTCTGTTTTCTTTTTCCCTCTAATTTCTCATTTTCAATTTTGTTGCAGTTACATTTGTTGGATATCCTTTTCTTTGGAGTCCGTTGTCATCTTTTTTAATNCCTACTGCGAGTGAAAGGCCTAAAACACAGGCTATAATTCAAATTATCTCGGGAACAGTGCCAGTGCCGAATGTTCCACCGTTCAAGCCGGCTTTCGTGTGGCCGGCTGCCGTACACACAGATTTAGATTCAAGTTCAGTCCATACGACATCAATTACAAGTTCAACTTCACATTCCGGCTCGGGTTGGAGTCCACAGGATCTTAGCAGGGAGAACTATACTGGAAACACAGACTCCTTGGTGTAATTTCTTTTAGAAACAACTATTACCAAGTGCATTCTGTTTTCTTTTTCCCTCTAATTTCTCATTTTCAATTTTGTTGCAGTTACATTTGTTGGATATCCTTTTCTTTGGAGTCCGTTGTCATCTTTTTTAATTTGATGTGTTCATTAAGAAAATGAATGGAAAGAGAAATAGTCAGTGTACATTGATATTGGTGGTGTCATAAGTTGACTTTTACTTACAGTAATTGAATGTTACACCTATAATGGAAGGAGAAACATTCACTTGATTTCTTAGTCTAACAATAGACCATTAATCTTTAATGTCTTATTTTAGAGTAAAAGAGCATCTCCGATGTAGTTATGGATTGCTTTAAACGGTGCCGCATTACTTGAAAATATTTACATGGCACGGGAAAAGGTGAAAAGTGGCTAGGACACCCTCCACTGGACGTGCTAGACATCGTTCACTTAGGGGCCGTTCTCTTCGTGTTTTAGTTTTGTATTTTGAGTTTTGAATTCATTGTGTTTTGTATTTTGAGTGTC